>JAJMBD010000014.1:0-278153 GCA_030565185.1 Scheffersomyces titani | reverse complement strand
TCGGGACTCCTCATTAACCCGGATTGTCTAGGATCCTGTATCTTATTTTCCATCAACAACATTTAATCAGTATATTTTGCGCACCGGAACGAGACGCGCTACTAGTTCAAAATGTATATTTCACAGCCGTTGAACCAAATCATTATTCGTGATCAATGGAGTGTTGAAAAACTTCTATTGTAAACTCCTTTAGTATAGTTGTAGAACAAATGATGTGATTTTCATATATATGTATTCTCTGTTCGAATAGTGTGCAAAAAAGTGAGAAAATATGGTGATGTATCGGTTGAACCATAGTGATATTCCTTCTTTACGTAAAATCTTACTCCTATATTACATTTCATTCGTCTACTATTCTCAAGAATTTCCTAGAATAGTTCTAACGACATTTCTATGTATTCAGATTATTGATATGGCCCTAAATCCAAAATGACTTTCTGAAAGTCTATATATATCCCTTCTTCACTTCAATAGAACCACATTCTGCAACCCATACTTTCTCCTTACTAGTTCCCATGAAATAACAGCTGCTGTACTCACTATGATGGTCTTCCCGAACAGCAAGCACATCCGGACATCGATACTGAACGGGATTTTCCATCACTTGCCGGCACTGCGATTGCAAAAAGCGGTCAATCTCGTCGTCTACCATGGACTTGAACTCCTTCTCGCCATGCTGATAGCAATCACTCCTGGTAATCTTATAGTAGACGGGACCTCGGAAGCCGTGAAGTTGGTGACAGAATCGAGGTTCGGTGCTAGATATATTTCGAGCAGATGCCATTTCCAATGTAATTCCGACCAAAAGCATCCCCCCAGTCAAAGTCAATACTGTAATGAGAATCCAGCTATTGCCTGAACTGAGAAGTTGAATAATCATGTTGGTTTAGAGGGATTTAAGAAGAGTAAATACTGTTTTGAAGAGATTCGGTTAAAGTGGTAATCCCATAGATAAGAATAGTAGAAATGTGGATCGCGACTTCCGACCACAATGCTTTAATGCTGTATATCAAACAGAGTTCCGGCCGAATGCAAACCGACCTACAAAACCCCATCATATTTCAAGTTATAGTTCACCTATTCTTATCCAATTGACACTTAATTTTTTCACTACAATGGATGAAAGTTTACAGCTAGGAGAAGGATTCAATTACGATATAAGAGCAATCGAAGTGCCACTGAAAGTCGAGATTATTGACGAATTCGACCCTTCAATTCCAGTTATTCTACCCCATGATAAAGTCTACTCTATCCAAGTAGGATACAAGCTATTCAGACTCAGTGGATTATCGCTTTCTTCCGACGCACCTTCCTATTTCACCAACTTTTTCATTCAAGAACAGAATGGCGAGAAGGTTCTATTCATCGACCGAAATCCTGTGATCTTTGAGAAGATCTACAACCATCTACAAGGCTATTCGTTAAATGTAGATGGTGATTACGAATTTGTCCATCTTTGGTCCGATAGCTACTATTTCGGGCTCAAGAGACTCCAGAAATTTCTCACTGATCAAGATATCTTTGCTACGATTGGTGACCAATCGTTTAAGATGGCCAAATCTCTCTTTGTTAGCTCTGGAAATTTTCCCAACTACTTCACAGTGAACTATGAGACTTTGCTAACGGACAATATCAAGATAATTGAAGAGAAAAATATGTTAAGACCTCCTCCACAAAAGCCGGCAACTGTGTCTAACCGGTCTCCTCTTCTATTTGCTGATTTACTAGAGCTTTTACGAGGAAATAACTTGATTATCAAGAATGACGAACACAGAGCATTGCTCATTAGAGAGTGTAAGTACTATCGCTTTTTGGAACTAGAACAACGTATTATCAACCACAAAGTCATAAACAATCCTTTCATGGACAACAAGCAGGAAATCATCATGAATTTGAATGACTTGCAACGAAAAGGGATTTTAAACACTTCTCCACCAGATAAGTCTATTGAAGTACCAATTCAGTATACTCGTCCTTTCATTCTTAAGGAACCTTCGAGGAATTTGATTTTCCAGCTCGACTCCAATTGCGATGTCTTGAATAAGAACTATTCTGAAGTCAAGCTTCTACTTAATAAAGCATTGAAGATGGCTACAGTTCAGATTACCAATAAGCTAAGCCAGAAAATGCTCCAAGTATTCAAGGACTATAAAGGCGACTTTATGATTCTGAATGATAGACAATCGCCATCTTTAACTTTCATAGCAGGGTTTTCGGACTGTAAAGCGGTCATCAACGGAATGCAGATGAAGAACGGCTGGATCTATGACTTGATGGGTGGTAGTTTATCCAACGAAGCAGAAGAATTGTCTCCTAATACAAAGAAAAGAAAGTTCTCAGCGAATGAGGTGAAGGGAGACCTATTAGAGATAAAGTTGCTGCGATCTTTATGGCGTATGGTAATGCGTGGTGACAGATCAAGACTCCACGCTGTTTCTATAGAAGGAGAATCGGACCATTCTTCTTTCATTAAGGAGAATATCGAGTTTTTGTAATCCACAGTTGATAATAACGCTAGACATAAAAAAGTGATAGATGTTGGATATGTATGTATGTATGTATGTATGTATGTATGTATGTAATAGTATGTGACCATTACGATGCTATGCAAATGCGTAACGCTATATAAGAGATTGAATGTGTTCTAATGATCGTGAGAGTGAAATGGATTTGATAATGAAAGCCATATTGAATGACCTCCAGCGTGAAATTATGAATGAGATGAACTTTTAGAAATGCAATTATCGTTCTTAGACCCGAACCATCTTAACTCCAGCGTAGAGGTAGCGGGCGCCAAAGGAGCCAACGGTTCCACCTATAGAACACAACGTCACAAAAAGTACAAGATAATCAAAAGACTCTCTCGTCTTCGGATTGGTAATAGCACCACCAATTGGAATGCCTATTAAGTCTCCGAACGAGAGGACAAAAAAAGCAGTTCCTATGCCCTTTCCAATTTCTTCCACTTTGAATACCTGACCTATCAGAGCTGGTGTAAGAGACAAAATGGAACCAGAGCTGAACCCAAAACACCCTGCAAACACAAAGAGCCCAGTCAAAGTATGACCAGCGGGCCGGTTGAGCCAGATGAGACAAAATGCCAAAGTGGACATAGAGCTAATACAACAGATGGCATTGAACCGGCCATAGTGGTCTGCGAAATACGAGGGTATGATTCGTCCTGGAATCGAGAACGAGTTAAACACCACCAACAATAGATATGAGTTCGATTGAGAGTAGCCAAATGTGGTTGCGTAAGATGGCAAGTATGTCATAGTAATTAAAAAAGCAAAACCATTCCCCAATAAGGCTAGAACAAGACATGTATAAACTTTACTCTTGAAGATGGAAAAGTCGATAGACTGGAAGATTTCTTTGACTACACTATCGGTGCTATTAGGATCAATTGTACTAAACTCCTTGTGCCTATCTTTGACCAATGCCGTTCCTATTGCGAGCAAAGCTAGACAGATGAAAGCTCCGATTCTGATCGACCAGCCAAAGCCGAACATGGGGAACAACGATCTGAACATTACGGGGAAGCATGCTCCACCTATTGCGCCTCCTATGTAGGCAGTTCCGATTGCCAAAGCTCTTTTCTTGAGAAAGTAATGCGTCAACACTCCAACAAATGGGCCAAACGTAAAAGCTGTTCCTATTCCAGCACAGATGCCATACGCAAGAATGAACTGGTACACTTCTTTCGCTAAAGATGCACACATAAACCCAACGGTCATTAACACTGTACCGAACATAAGTGGGATCCGACATCCAATTTTGTCAAAGACGGGTCCAGAGATCAAAGTCATGCCGAATCCACAGAAGTTATAGACTGAAAATATCCATCCTATAGTAGAAACAGGTGTGTCTGGAAGAATATTCTTCAGAATGTAGTTTTCTATAGCTCCGGCACTATTTACGAATGCCAACACTCCAGTCAAACCAAGAAAAGACCCCAAGAGAACTCGATAGGCTTCGAAACCACCCTCCGGAAATCTATCTGGATCGTCGAGAAGGACCACCGGGGAACCGGTTTTGATACTGGCTGCATCTGACTGGAGCAAATGGCTATCGTGCGCTTCCTGTGACAAGAGATCCAACTGTTTCACCTCCCCTGTCATATCACTCTTGTCTGATATGTTTTCCATGCTTTGCTTATAGAGTCCATCTAAGATAGAAACATGAATCAGTAAGAAGAAGTATCTGAAAAATCAAAAAAGTGCAAAATTTGAAATAAGATTATTTTACATGCATATTGCTTGGGAAAAAAGTAAATTGCGCATCGGATGCCCGGTCCGAAATCTTACCAAGGCAGATGTAGCCGTTATCAGATAGTCTTGGCTAGATTTGAGTAATGGTCCATATAATGTGATACCTGGAACGACATACTTAATAGAGGAGGTCAATTCCCTGTATTTCTAAATAGTTCTTGCAGTTGGTAGGCAATTGCAATGAAGTTGCGCATTCCTAATAAGGATATTTGCGCCATGGCAATGACTCCGAATTTCGCAATTTGTTTCAATTAAGTAATCTATAGATATAGATTAGATGTAGGAAATGGAATATAAGGCTACATTATCATTAGCAGAAAAGATTGCAATTCCTTTCAACTTGCTACTAGCTGGCTAAGAATTAATACATTATATTGGAAAACTAATACAGGGGAAAGAAACTGGCACAAGCTGAAAACAACTTGAGCGGATGCAAATGGATGAAAATATACTACACCCTGGTATATGCTTCAGGCTCGTTGAAGGACGAAGGCTCGAATGAAGACGTTGTTCTTTGCTCCTGCTTGTCATCGTTCAAAGGAACATCGAATTCTTGTGGATGTCTGACCCTGTAGTGTTTGATAGCCGAAGGGAACAAATCGATACTCCACATAACCAACAAGACACCGTACCAAAAAGAAATGGACCATTCGAAAGAAGCACTGAGATTTCTATTTCCGTTCTTCATGAAGTATCCAAAACAAATTGCTAATCCGGCAGCGACACACAACCAGACAAACTTCAACCAGAACGAAACCATATAGAGATTAGCCCATCTCCAGGAACCAAAAATTACTCTCTCATGGTCTGGACTTAATCTGCTGGGGTAGTTACCAAAGATGAAGGAATTGAAAAAACTGAACAAACAGCACAAGAATGAAAACACAATAAATACTCCTACCATGCTAAGATGAACCCTATGGAATCGTCTTGTGTCAAAGATCGATACGAAAAGAATCCCAAGCTGACCAATGAACCCACACACAATGCTTGCAATTGCAAACTTGGGCTGCTTTGAAGATACATAAGGTTGGAGCTTGCGATGTGTCCGAAGATAGAATTCCATAATCAAAGTCCACATGAAAAAGATGCCCTGGAAGCCAGCACAAGATATGAACAATGGTTTCAAGTTGGTAGCTCCGATATCAGATATATACACTGGACTCTGTCCAGTATGTTTCATGAAGCTGTAGGTAGGACTTCCTTGGATATACCAGGCTGACAAAAGGGCTATAAGCATACCCCACCAAACAACTAGGGCCACTACAGGGATGAGGTAGTAATGGATTTTCTTGAAGCGAAGTAAACGATGGGTCATTATAGGATTTTTATGTTGAACGAATGGAATATCCCTTTCTACTAGAATCTACTAGAGTCCAGCTTTTCTAAAAGTTTTATGTAGCTTTTCTACGGATTTCTAATCTGTTTTGGTGAAACTTCTCAGAATGTAGATGTCACAAGATCACAAAGTTCTATTTTCTAGGAGATTTCGGGGGTTTTCCGAAGTCGCTCGAAGATTGTGAACTTTTTCTGACGTCCTGCGACAACAACAAAGATATCGAGGACAGCCTAGGATCTTATAGGGTTTGATTAGAGAGGCGCTGCTGATAACTTAATCATTCATCTGAATGTTCCAACTTTTAGAGGAATACCTATTCTGGCATATAGTCGAGGAAAGAATAACAGAGACTGGAATCTATAGCCCAGAGCGAAGGCTTGAATCTGCATCTGCTGACGGATTCGGACATACCGACCAGAACCTACTACTTTGCTAGTGTGATTGAAGAAGGAAAAAGCTTCGGAGTTATTCTAGATACAGGGCCAAAGAGGAAAACTGAATCACGGGCGCATACTTCATAATGAGATGGCAGAGTAAAGTCAGTTTGGAGGAACCAATTCGTCGATGCTGCGCCTGGCCCAAGCGTAGCAAGCATTTTTCGCCATCATCCGTTGGTTAACCGTTACTAATATATTAGGGTCGAGATCTACTAGAGTCGGCTAATGGTGGTTGAATGGATACCCGAGAATTTCTGCCGAGCGCCAGCGATGAGCTCATCCACTACGTCATGGCGATTGTTCGAACTTTGATGGTGCATGCAGTAGAAAGCTTAATAGAGTAGCATCAAGAGCAAACAATACACAGAAGCGTTGTCGTCAGAGATCCTCATGAGTAGTAGCACACTACCTTCATCTGAAGACTAAATATAGAAGAGTTGAGATTTCTTGTGGATCTACATCGTACCGGATAGTGGGCTCATGGGAGATGCTATCAGTTGTATCAACTGGTGTGAGCCGATGATGGCGTTGACTGAAAAAATAGTATTTTCACCACATCATCGTGCTGTTCGTTCACCCAAGCAACGAGTTGGAGATAATAGAGTAACAGTAGAGTAACATGAGACAGACTTCGGATGTGCTGGAGAACAGGTTTGTGTCGATATGCCATACTTCCATCGACTCGTATTCACAGTGGCAGCCACCAGTAGTCGAGCTACACAAAGTAATATTCGAAAAGGAGGTGGTACAATTGGTGTCTTTTCAATGCTTATCCGAATTGTAGAAAATGTATTAGTACGATCTGAGTATTCGTTATTTTAACTTTGGGGAGTATTATTTCATCCTTACATTACTCAAAGAAGTACCCGCAGTTGAAATCACCTCTGCATATATTATTGAAACCGCATAATTTTCTACACTTTCATGCACCCGTATGTATTGATTGCTGTAGCTTAATATATCCGGTGAGCAATTTTACAGGTTGTCCACAACGTCAGTAATTGACACCTTAAATAGACAAGGCAAATATGTAGGTGGCTGAACCTCTTGCAGCAGACATAGATTCACTTTCAAGCATTCTGGATTTCATATTATTTTAACAATACTTGACCGTTTTGTGATAAGGAGGTAGTCGAGCCTCTAATAATACTATGGCCCATTGTTTGGACCAGGAGCTCCTCTAATTGTTTCAAAACCCATTGCTCCCAGCTGACATAGCTATGGCTACAGGAAAAGAGATACGAGATGTGTGAGGTGAAGAATGGCCGTTTGTTTGAAACAGATATGAGCAACATGAAACTTGGTACAACCCCACACTGTACACTGCTGTTGATCAGAGGTGATCAAACCTGATCGAAGTACACTTGCTAAAGGCAAGTAACTAGAGATTATTATTTAGCATCATCGTGAAAAGTTCTCTGTGCTGTTAAAGTACACAGAGAGAATACCGGATTAGACCGCTGTTCGGCTTATGGAAGCTTATTCAGACATCTTTCAATTGCCCCCATCTGATTTAATAAGTTGCCAATTATGGGATAGGAGTGTGCAAACCTGACCTGACTATTTTCATCCTTTCCAAGTCATCTGCATCTTTTATTACACAGGATGGTGGTTTGTACGGAGGAGGATTCCGACGATCGTAGAGATTATTATTCCTTGTGTTGATATTATTTCGAAACAGCTTTTTTGGAGCGGATTACAATTACTGGAACCAGACGTCTTCTAGGAAGTGTACTGCAACAATAAAAATTCACGAATGAGACGTGAGCTAACAAAATCACTCTGCAAGCATTTGGCCATAATAATCTCGTCTCCCTGGGCGAAACAGCGGCCGGAAATGTGAACAGGGCAGCAGCCATCCATTGCACCCAGGCCGCAGAGCAGCAGGCACAGAATGGCTAGCAAGAGCACAAGAAAGCTCAAGAAAGCTCTGGGGGTGCAAGTTTCACCGTCCGAAAAGACTACCCTTTACGATGTGAAACTGGGCTGTTTCCAAGAGCTGAGCCAGGACCTTCGTCGTTTGTAGGTGCATATAATTGGGAGTTACAATTCCACGAGCAAATTCTTACATCAATCGCCTGCACGCCAGGAGAAACAAATGGGTCACAAGAACAACTAAAAAGCATGTTTTGCCATATTTGTAGAGTGACTTGACTACGGGGAAACGCACAAGTGGTTAGTAATTGTACTCTCGCTAGCGAAGGGCACTAGCTTGCAAATAATGTCTCCAGAGTAAAAATAGTTGCTTGAGGGAGAATTCACGGGGCTACAACGCACAGATGAAAGGTTCCCTCCTGCTGTCCCAAACGATGACGGTGTGTCGAAAGATTTGCGATTCGTATCGTCTACGGTTTCTGCTAGAGATAGGGGTTCTACGACATGGCTCGACTCGCTGGAGAAGCCAGACCGTGATGCACCGGTCTAGTCTGTCTTGAAGCAGACTTTCCGCGAGCTCCAGGAGATGCACAAAGCCGGCCACGTAAACCGGAGGACAATGCAAATCTTGTAGTTCCATAGTCCATCGTAGCAATCTTTGTGTGCCGGGCAGGGCCGAAAATGCCCGCCAGGATTCCAAGGATAGCTAGTCATTCTTGAAACTCTAATAGCTAAATTAAAATAGTGGAATGCCCGCCAGACCGTGGTTTTTGGGCTGCGGTGGAGCAAAATACAAGTGCCAAAGAGAAATGTTTTTGCATCCGAGTGACAGACGACAGCACCATGGTCTAGACACGAAGGACACTTATTTTATGACCATGTTGATGATCTCATGGCCAGTGGGAAGCCTGTGGAAATCTGAAACCTCGTAAATGGCCCAAAGAATTAATACAGAATTAATACAGAATTAATACACAGCCAGCAGCGCCGAGGGTAACACTAAAAAATACACAGCACAGAAAAATTTCTTTTCACCACCGCTGCAGCTGGAAGTGCAGTTGACAATTTCGCGCTGCCTGCAGGAGCCGAGCCTACTTTAAACTATATTCAGTTATGAGCGAAGCTGCCTCATTTTGCTGGCAAATTGATGACTACTGAAATGTGCTTACTACGGAAGTTGGAATTGTGCCTCTATTTTCTGGTTTGAAATCGGAAATGAGCAGCGTCCATCCTCGGATCACATGGCCCACCGACCCAGGGAGAGATGGGTAACTCAACAATGACGGGGCGAGAACTCCAGGCTCCAGGCTCTGGGAGACGGCTGCACGCAGACAATTCTTGTCAAACTGTCGGCCAAGTTGCGTTGCCTACAGCTGGAGGAGCTGTCGTTGGTTCCAGCCCTGGACGTCCGAAGTTCCGTTCCCGTCGATGGTGGTGACGAATGTGAAAAATAAGAGGAGCTCTTCTTCAATGCTTCCATCCACCGGCTTGTACATAAAAAGATATTATCACGGTTTAGTCTAAGGAAGGAAGGAGTAATGGACAATTCTCGATTTAGTAGACGTAAGTTACAAGTCGTTATTTTCTGGGGGCACATGTATTGTCTCTGTCAGCTGCGGCCTGCACAGAACTTTACTGACCAGTGCAAAGTGCAGTTTCTGATTAAAGCAGTGCGGGCGTGCGCCGCCCAATCGGCAGTTTGCACCAATTTATTCTCGGATGTCGCACGTCTTCTTTTTGTTTGTGCGTAGAATTGATGATCCCGTACATTGGGCGTGAGAAACTCACCAAAAGAGAATCGGCAGAAAAAGTTTAAAATCGACAAAATTTTCTGATGCATAAATTATTATTTTTTTGTGCATTGTAGGTTTTTTAATTGCTGCTGCTGCTTCTGCGTTTTATTCTTACATGTTTTTTTAGACACTGTCTGGTCTTTGCAGTATTGTGTGTTTTTCACAACCAATATATAACTATAACTATTCCCAATTATCCATAGACGTTGGAGATGCGATTGCCACGCTACTATCACACGTACACATCGAAGACTCATCCTATTCGCCCGTCGAGAAATCGATCCAATTTGCATTCTTTACAATCCATTAGCATAAAATGAGAGTAGATAAGACCTTTTATGTTAATAACTACATCAAGTTGGTGTGGATGGTGCTTTCCGACACCCATGGAAACAACTGCAAAAAGTCGTTGCGCAAGTTCCACGAGTTCAACAACAAGTACGGCACCTTTATCAACCAGCTCATCTACAACTCGCAGTTGAGTCCTACCAATCTCGTCATCAGCATCTACTACATCAATCGTTACTACCACCATAACGATGTGCTAAAATTAGAACAGAACGATGAAGAAGACGGCGACAACATGACCGTCTACTTGATAATCATGTCGCTCATCCTCTCGAACAAGTCATTCGACGACCAATCGTACACGTTGAAGACGTGGTTGACGATCATCTCCAGCACCATTACCAACAGCAACCAAAGCGAAGACTTGGTCAAGGTAGACTTGCCTTTGTTAAACTACTTGGAAAGCTACTTCTTGAGTTGTCTCAACTACAAGTTGTCGTTCAACAAGCTCGCCGTGGACTCTGGTTTCTGGCTCAAATTGTCCAACTCTCCTTTATTCAAGTTGCTGAGAGCCATTATCCAGAACTTGAAGTCGTTGGTCCAGGAGGAAGAGCCCATTACTTGGTCTCCTTCCAGCCCTACTTCCAACTACAATGCCACTCCTATCTCGACTCCTGTTGTCGAGAAGATCAGCATGCTTCCTACAGTGTCGGCTCCTTTGGTTGTTCCTACGTCTGCTACTTTTAGATTCATTCCAGTTGACTACAGAACTCCAACCTTGTCCAGCTTTAGTACTCCTAGCTTTACCAAGGCCCCTACAGCATGCAACTCCAACAGAATTACCAAGGGTGTCTATTCTCCTTTGACTCCCTTGACGCCCTACAGCGACGAACAGAACTACAATGCTTCATCGATCAAGAGAAGAAAGTTCAACCAACTCGGAAGCTGTCAGAACTGGGTGCAACAGCAACAGCAGCAACTCCAGCAGCAGCAGCTCCAGCTCCAGCAGCAGGCTATGTTGGCAACCCAGGAAATGGCGCTTGCTGCTCCGGTTCCATTTTTCTTCAGCGGAGTCCAGCTTCCATTCGCTGCCGGCCAGTTCAACCCAACACCCTACAATCTTCAGCAGAACACCTTCTGGTCCTGAAGACACTTGCATTAATAACGAGCATAGATTCTCACTTAGAATAATACACTAACGATTTAACGACCCAAACAAAAATTGAATATTACGGTTTACGAGGTATAGGCGTAGCTAGCATTGACTAGACAACCAGGTTAATTTAATATACTAATTAGGACTGAAGTAGAAGAGGAATGTAGTTGCAAATGAAAGAGACGGTGGCTCTTTAGGAATGCGAGGAAAATGTAGTCAACATTCTGCCAGTCGTAGAAGACGGTGAGCGAGATGCTGTGTGAGAATGCCATGTATGTTGGTGGGTGCAATGCTGTAGCAGTCTTTCAGTGGTCACCCAGATGGAACTTGAAATTGCTGCAACTTGGTTTGGTAGCATTTTTCCCAAGTGAAACTACCATCATTGTGCGGATTGCAGGTTGCGACAGAACTAGGTTTTGGTTTACATGTTGTGGGGGAGTGCATCAGACGTGCAAGGATTATTTTTTACATGTCACCTTTGTTTGCCTGCCATGCACGAACTCACCTAGTATGAGAATGGTAACTAAAAAGCTGATAGAAAGCTTAGGTGTCATAATAGTGCTAGTGCTATTATCGGAGGTCGACTGGAAATGAGTAATGCAGAGTTCAACTGACAATGCATCAGGAATTGATAATTTTACATCGCATTCAGCTCACAGCTGGAGGCGTAATCAGCCTTGGCCAGACTAAAACGGACCTGGTAGGCGATATTTTGAGAATTCGTTTCCCTTTCAGAAACTCTGTCAGTATTTTTCCAACCCTCGATCTGCCTACTGCAATATTATCCAATTACCACGCAAAATCTCAAATTACGAGTGAAAAGTTTAGCGCCAGAGACAGCGGCTGGGAAAACGATTTGCAAGGAGTTTCACCCTCCACTTTTGTCCAAGCCCGGTGGTGAATTTGGCTAAGCAAAAAGTATGATGGAATCACGGCTGCCTAGTAATAAGTGCCCGATCGGTATGTTCTTAAGGTTTGAAACTGGAAAAACCTTCTTACGTAAGTTGCTTCATCTGGTTTTCTGGCGCACCCCCTTCACTGATATGAGGCTAAAGAGCCAACGATTCCGAGACATTGTAATTTCCTATCCTGATTTTCTTGATTGTTCATGTTTCGCACCTCCCCTATCGGAGGTCGTTTGCTTTACGTTGAAGTCGCCATAATGAACGGAAAGAAATCCTCGAAAATGGCTCTTTCTGCCAAAATCATTCTGTCTACGGGAGTTCATCCTTGCAGGTGAAACTGTTCTCTTCCGAGCCGCCAGCTGCTCGAAGCGTTTCGCAAGACTGAAGACGTTCATTTCGTTTCAGTCTGAAATCTGCAGATGTGCTTGTTTCTTCTCCGTGAATCCAATACGTTGGCTTCTGATAAAAAGTCTTGAGACTAGATAAAACGGTGATGCTCAATCTACAGTGCATCCGTATGTGCTTCAAGCGTTCCGTTCATTGCATTAATATGTGTCTTAAAGGAGCTGGTGCAGGAGAACGATACTTCACTACAGAACGGTTTCACCGAGTGGGAATCAACCTTGCTACGATGTATTTTTGGACTATTTGCAACCGTACTTTACGCTCCGCCACACGTTCTCATGAACGGCCAATCTCCCGACAAACAGACTCTCTTGACCTTCGTTCTCGAATACATATCTACACCAAATCTCGGTTCGATCTCTGGCCCACCAGAAGTTGCAACCGCTTCAGACAGTTTAGTGGCATCGTAGTTAGAATTCCAAAACCGTAGTTACTTGCAATATGTGGGTCTTTTCCAACAGGCTGGGCGGTCTTCCGATAGGAGAGGTGCGAACACTGATAAAATACTGTATACCCTAAAGTTAATAATAAAGTCAAAGTTGGCACAGTAAAAATAGCCTTCAACTGCTCTTGGTGCAACACATAGCGCCCCCAACAATGAATTGGCTGGGAGTGTTCGCGAGCAACCTCTGCCCTCTAAAGCACCGGCCCCTTCGGCAGAACTTGCCTTCGTTAGCAGGCATTTGAATTAGCCTAGAATGTCCCAGCCAAAACGGGAACTACAGAAAAGCAGCCTATCTAGACGTACCCTCCTGCATCCAGCATGATCGTGCACTAAATTGCCAACCACCCCATACACACCTGCATCCGAGCCGCTTGCAGGTGGACTTTGGAATCCATTGTAATTGTAGTTAACTAGGAAAGGAGTAAATGCAGCTGACGAGCAAACGTTAGCCGACCAGACATTTGTCTGATTCAGCATTGTCCAGCCTTTTTCTCTGCCTGGTCTGTAACGATCGAGCTTCGTAACCGCTGGAAAGCCGATTGGCAAAATGATTGGCGGTGGAATAAGATTTTAGTTCTGGCGGCAGCGTTGACCCAATTGGGAAGTATTGGAATGTCTAGTCATGAAAATCAAATCAGCGTGTCCGTTGGATGTCGTACCCTCGAAACTGACTAAGGTTTGTTGGACTAATATTGTAAATCTTTGCTGATTGTGATAATAATTTCATTTTCGGCGCAAATTTGCCCCATATTTCGCAGAATATTTTTTGGCTGATTCGATATTTTTGATATTTTGATATTTATGATATTTATGATATTTTTGATAATTAGCGCCAACATAACTTCAGAAATCCGGAGGAAGTGCAATAATCTTTTGCAAGGGATAATCCAATATGTGGTTGCCACCGAACCACTTGGATCCTTCGGCTCACACAGATATCCCTGGAGACTCGCCGTTGTTGTCTGGCTGACACTTACTACAACTATAGGAGAATCTTTTGTCTCAGCGGTTACTGGCGGCTTCACGTGAACGCTGCGGAGTGCACACAGGCGATCATCTCTTCAATTTTAATCTAGCTCCATTTTACAAATTTACAATACAATTCTTGCTAGACACGATGGCGGCCAGCAAGTTTGGCGTGTGCTCCGTCTGCAGCGAGAATGCAGCCAAGTACAAGTGCCCCAAATGCGCTGTAGCATACTGCTCTTTGGGATGTTTCAAGAGTGATCTCCACAGAGAAATGGACTTGCAAGCACAAGCAAAAGATGAATTGCACGAGAAACTGAAAGACGAAATTTGTGACGAAGTAGTTAATTCTAACCGAGAAGAATCACCAGCTAACAAGATTTTCCTCAGAATCGTCCAGGATCCGAAAATCCGAGCCATGTTAAAATATAATTCGCTTCAATTGCATCTCTTGACTTTGGTTAAGATCTTGGATGATCCTACTTTGTTCAAGTCGACCAACGAGCAAATTTTTACAACCGAGAACAAGCATTCCATGATGAACTTAAAGCTTAACGACCTACGCGCAGGAGGCATCGAGCAAAACGTTCTTGTCGAGGAATTTATCCTGCGAGTCACGGAATTGTACGCTGCGTATAGGGCAGAAGAAGTTTCATCATGAGTCTCTAACGAGTGGGAGTACACACCCTGATGCGAAGCAGGGATCACCTTTGCATCAAAGACAGTAATGTAGGTTATCAAGACGCGAATTGACGGGCGCCGGAACGGTTTCGTGAATGCTTCCATACTCCGTCGTGTCTCTATGGCCCAGATGAATAGAATTCTCTTCGACACACATACCTCCCCATGCCTTAAATTATGCATAGGAAAAGCACGTCAGCTGGTGGAAGTGAATATTTCAGATCGTATTACAGTATTGTCAAAACAACTCATACCGAATAGTCCTCCGAGCATGAGGTGGACTGTTCTCGCAGGGAATCCGCCTGGAAAGTAATTGGCTATTGTCCGTATGTTGTACATAGTGCTACGTAGTGCCTTAGATGGTCATTGTAATACTATAGTTCATTCAGGTCGACGCCTACTGGCACTGCTTCGATTTTTCGGAACTAGTTTAGCATCTGTAAGCTGCCATCCGACGCACAAATGAAACTGCTTGATAAGAGTCTCAACTTTAGACATGAAATAAATTATTGATTTGCCTATCTAGGCTTTATTACCTCAAAAAGTGAATAGTCGAGGACCCTCATCCCTGCCATGACCTCGACGCCTCAAATATTTACAGGTTGTTAAATGTCTCTTTAGTTCCGGTAGAAGTACGCCTCACATAGGAGGTATAGGTGGGATTTTTTCCCAGCTTGCAATGCTCCCCATATCAATCTAGACAAAGTCTAACTGCTAGAAACCTTCTAGTAACTTATCAGCGTAGCAACTGCTGATTCTGTGCACAGTGTTCGTAATGACTCTCCAGAAATTTGGTTTAACCTTTATCAAAGTTGATTGCCGCAGAGTGCAACTTCTCCAGATTCTGGTTATATCACTGTGCATCACAAAACTATACCGTTTGGAAGCCAGTTATTTCAAAGAACGCAGAGAATGTTGATATAGTCAAACCTAATTATAAATACACGTAAACTTTATTAAGGCAAATGGGGCGTTTTTTAAGAACTGTGCAGTTTGAACTGGGCTTCCTGCTACTTCATTGAAGAAGACATTGTGCACATTGGTGGAAAGACGCCCAAACATTAAAATTTCTGAAGACGTGTTGCACTTGTCTACACGAACGTAGTCGTTATGATTATACCCAAGAAGGAAATATTAGTCAAACATAATCAGTGAGGTGGGCAATAATTGACAGAGTTCAAGCTCGCAGCATTGCATAACGATACGTTGACCAACATCACCAAAGAGCTTCGGAATATGAATCAAGGCGAGAATGAGACTTCACGAGGAATTGGGCTTCGTGAACTGGAAGGAATTTACGTACTATTTTACATTACCTTCAGCAAGCTGCGTTAATTATACATTTTTAATAGTCTATCATTTAATTATTAGATAAATCATACTTCAGCACCCCATATATTCTTACTCTGGCCATTCACGGGTTTATCTAATTTGACTCTGAACAAAAATCCACCCAAGTCGCCGTCGCTATCCGTAGCGTCTATAGCTGCCTCAAAATCATCTAATTGGAGATGTGCTGTAGTAATGTACAACTCATCGTTGTACTTTCCACCTGATGTTACGCAGGTGATTCTAGAAGCCGGGAGGTGGATCTTGTTCACCAATTGGGCATTGGCATCGACGTGAATTACAGTACTGGTGCTAAAGACAGCATGATAGATATGTCCGTCTTTGGTCATCGTGAATCCATCTGGTTCAGGACTGGCTTCGTCAGGGAAGAATTTCTTAGCTTCGATGAATGGTCTTCTGTTAGATAAGGTATTCGTGGCATAATCGTAATCGAATTGCCAGTTTGTGAAAGTAAGTGAGTCTGTCCAGAACAATTTCTTTCCATCTTCTGAAAATGCCAACCCGTTAGCTATCAAAGTGTCATCGACCATAGTCGTTATCGACAAGTCCTTATGGTCGATACGGAATAGCTTTCCTTCGGGTTTGACACCTTCTTTGGAGGTCACTGGGAAATCGTTCATGACACCGATCCAGAGGTTTCCCCATGGATCAACAATACCATCATTTGATCTTAAACGATGTTGCTTTGTTTCATCGTAAGGGTATTTGAAGAAGTATTCAATCTTGCCTGTAGTGAAGTCACCCAAGGCAACACCATACTTCCCACAAACCAATATCACATCGTTCTTGGTAGTCAAGCCGATGGCACCGATGGATTCTCCCAGTTGACTCCACTTAATGACCTCATGTTCCTTGTCTACAGCTTCTGAAGAGAGATTTACTCGGTGAACTTCTCCTACAATAATGTCTATCCACATTAATGTATCGTTGGCTGGGTTGTATGTGACACCTTCAGTCAATCTTCCACGGTAGTGAGGCAAGAAAATGTTCAGCTTGTCTAACTTGATAGTTTCCAGAACAGTCATATTCAATAGTAGATGGTAGTTACGATAAAAGTATTTGAAGAAATGATAGAAAACACAGTGTAGCTGGAGAATGTAGTTCTGGATGATATTTGATGAGCTCAATCCAAAGTTAATAATTTTGCACTGAAATACCAATCTTTATTGTAATAACCATATGAAAAATCGGTTACATTTGAAGCAGATAGACACCTAGGCGAGAGTCCTACTATTTAACTATGGACATCTAAATCTGGAGCAAAACACAAAAAATTGAAAAAAATCAGGAGAAGGTCAAGTCTGGATTTCTGTTTCCTGTACAAACGATATGACACCTGGAAAGCATTCCTAATTAGGAGAGATAACCGAGATTCGAAATCACCGTAGACCTCAACAGATGGATATCCTTTGGGGGTTGTAAATGTTCTGATCGTGAACAGGTCCACATCAGAACATTTCATGAATACCCCTATGTTTGCGCTACATTTCATTAAAACAGAGGTGACCAAAAAGTATCAATCGTGTATTGAAGAATCCATCGAAGGTCTTTCATTATTTTATAAGTGTTTTAGGAAACGTCCCCCTCTTGATATAATTATTTAGCGGGAATTCTTCTACGGATGCAAAAGAAAAGAACTGTTTTACTAATGTTGGTGTTTTGGGGGATTCTTTGCAAATCACCGAGATGTCTGGAGCCCCCAACTTGAGTCACACATTCTACGTTTCTAAGCACGTAAATTCCAAGCAGCTCGTAGTATAAAAGTCATTTAATCGGATTGGTGAACAATTTTCTCGGTCTTCCAAAAATTTTTCACCGATTGAAATATTCTTCATCCACAAATCTGTACTTTCAAAGCGCCGTAAATACTGACAGTGTTAACCCATCCCCCACAGATTAACCTTAACTGCTACATGTGGCTACTTATGACAGTTTATTTTTTTGATAGTTATTTCAATTACATTTTTCTATATTTCTATGGCATCATTTCCTGATCCAGTATCTCTGCCGTTTCCCAAGGTAACGGACCTCGGACGAGTTTCTCTGTTCGTCGGCTCCGAATAGAATTGATCCTCTTTCGGTACTTATCCCGCTTACTCTAGCTATTTTTGAATGTCTTGAAACATACAACTTCTCCATATACCCCCACTTTGACCCCCACCCTGGTATGGGTGCAAATTCTGGTAGCCGTGAGCGAATGAAAATACCAAAGGAGGGGAGCCCCCTATACAATCATAAACTACAGTGTCAATTCGGAGTGACCTTTATTGCAAATAATACTACTTAACGGAAGAAGGATAGACTTCTGTATCCGTCAATTCTCTCCAGGAGTGGTTGATTCCCCGGATCTGTCCTGTTGTACTTGCAATCTGTTCCATTCCCTCGCCAATTCCACCATAGCGTCAGTATTCATAGCAGCGTCTACAATGTCTAGTGGAACCTGACTCTCACTGTATTCCTTTTTTGCAAAACGACCCAAGTTGGTTTCGTTTACCAACCGGAACTCGTAGTTGTCTGTGTCATCACCGGCAGTGTCAATAAGAAGAAGTTCATTCCACGTGAACAACAACGGGTCTGATTTCCTGGTGAAAGGGTTCACGTCTATAACATAGACTTTGTTGTATGGTCTAGGCACATAGACGTCGATAATGTATTTGTCCAATGTCAATTGACTCTTGAGATTGGGCACCACAGTATCGTATATAAAGTCCAGAATTTTGTCATTCAACTTGTCTTGGATACTTTCCAAGTAAATGTAATGGTTCAAGTCTCTCTGAGATATGCCTACAATTTTTCCTTCCTTTACGAATACTCTGAACTCCAATGCCGGATTCACATCCAACCATTTACGAAGCACCAATTCATATTGTACATCCTCCGCAGGCTTGGTTTCGCTGGCTGCGAATGGATAGTCTAAATCGTCTACGATGTGATCCGAAGAATTCAAGAGGAGATACACATCATTCACATGGCTACACCGTATGGAGTTATCAGGCATTATCCATTTTGCATCTTTAGGCGCTGACCAATTCAATTTAGGTGTCACTTTTCCACCCAATTCTTGGATGTGCTTTACTATGCTCTCATGCAATTCTTGGAAATCACTTGTGCTAATGACTCTATGAGGTTCTTCATCATCTTCCGTATCGTGCTCATCTTCCTCCCAGTCGCTGTATTCATTTTCGCTATTGACTTCAATATTCAGGTTGTAGTTTCCTAGGGCTGGTAGCTTTATACTTTCACTGGCCAAGTACTCCAAGAACTCTTTGGGTAATGGTGTAATGATTTTCGATTCTACAGTGTTTGATCTGAGAAGAGGATACCACTGAGAATACGAGCATGCCAATATCTCTTGTGGTGAGACGATGATATCATCGAACGTCGAATATACTTCCTTAGTCATAATGTTGCAATATTTAGAAGCTTGAAATAATGAGATTGGATAAATGGGTCTTACTATGATTGAAAATATGGATATTCAGTCAATGAACTTGTTTAATTTTTAAAGATAAGGTTGAAATCTGGTATGCGCCGAAATTTCCGAACAACTACTACAAGAAGAATATTACAATGCAAATTACCCTTCTGTAACAGGCTGCCGAAAAAGCCACTAAACACCCTAGATCAACTCTGAATAATTCAAGATGAGCTGCGAATCACGTTGCTATTGTCACATGTAGAACAATTGATTATGTACAGTCCCAATTTTGAATCTATACATTTTGCGATTTTCGTTGGATTATCTTTTCTACAATTGGAGGGGGAATTGATAAATAAATTATATGTGAAATAGAAGGTATTATATACATTTAAGGATAAGTTATCTATTTCAAGAAGATGGTATTTCTGAGCAATACTGAATGATTTTCTTCTGCTTGAATTCTACAACTAGTGTGGTCGCCCGGTGGTTATGACAGAGTTCTTAGTTAAAATATCGAAGAAAATGATATCCTTAGATGTTTCCATAGTTATCTGCTATTCAACAGAGCTACTAACTCAGTCATAGTTTTGTCATACTAATATAAAAGTGCAATGGGTGCAAAATCATAAACCAAACCTAGAGAGAGTCAATTTACGTTTGTCTATTTACGTTTCAACCAATTAATTTGCTATTTGTACTATCAGACAGTGTAAAACATCATTGAACCCATACTTGAAAATGCTATATACTCATAAAATGTAGATTCAATAGATGCCTATCTATTTCTTAATTTACTTCTCAGTTGCATCTTTTATTTTCGCACCCTGATTTTTTCCTACTAATTTTCAAATCAATTTAATTTTCACTTTTCGAGCGCGACACTTCCCAAGTGAACGAAAATATTGAAATGCAAATCAGACATCTCTTCTTCCTAGAAATCCAGATATTGGTGCTTAATTTGTCTGTAAGGATAAAGGATACAGCTAAGAGTTGAACTAGAAATCGCTAATTTCAGAAGTCAAACATCTTCATAGTTCAATTTAGAGTCAAATTCTCAAGCAATTCTCATACTTTTCACGTAACGCATCCATTCATACCATGTCTGCCCAAGTAGCAAGAGCAGTGGCTCCGTCCAACGCAACCTTCAAAGACAAGGAAAAGCCACAAGAAGTCAGAAAAGCAAACATCCTTGCCGCTCGTGCCGTTTCCGATGCCATCAGAACGTCGTTGGGCCCCAAAGGAATGGATAAAATGATACGTACCAAGACTGGCGAGATCATCATCTCTAACGATGGTGCAACTATATTGAAACACATGGCTGTTCTCCATCCGGCTGCCAGAATGTTGGTGGATGTCAGTGCAGCCCAAGATGTGGAAGCCGGTGACGGGACCACGTCTGTAGCCATTTTGGCGGGTTCGTTGTTGGGAGCTGCTGAGAGATTATTGAGTAAAGGTATTCATCCTACATTGATTGCTGAATCCTTCCAGCGAGCTGCTCAAAGATCTACGGAAGTCTTATTGGAAATGTCGACTAAAATTTCTCTTGATGACAGAGAGCAGTTGATCCGAGCTGCTTCCACTTCGTTGTCGCTGAAGATTGTATCCCAGTTCTCATCATTCTTATCACCTTTAGCTGTGGACTCTGTTCTTAAAGTGATTAACGAAGAAGGCAACAACGTAGACTTGAACGACATCAGATTGATTAAGAAAGTAGGTGGTACTATCGACGAAACTGAGTTAGTTAGTGGTGTCGTTTTGACCCAGAATGTAGTCAAGAACGCTGGCGGACCTACCAGAATAGAAAAGGCTCGTATTGGCTTGGTTCAGTTCCAGATATCGCCTCCAAAGCCTGATATGGAGAACAATGTTGTAGTAAACGACTACAGGCAAATGGACAAGATCTTGAAAGAAGAAAGAGCTTACTTGTTGAACATCTGTAAGAAGATCAAGAAGTCAAAGTGTAATGTGCTTTTGATCCAGAAGTCGATCTTGAGGGACGCCGTCAATGACTTGGCTCTTCATTTCCTTTCCAAGTTGAACATCTTGGTAGTTAAGGATATCGAGAGAGACGAAATAGAGTTCTTAGCCAAGTCTATTGGCTGTAAACCTATTGCTGACATCGATAACTTTACGGAAGACAGATTGGGATCAGCTGACCTTGTAGAAGAAATCGAGAGTTCAGGCTCTAAGATCGTCAAGATCACGGGAATTACCTCGAAAAACATAAAACCTACCGTTTCTGTCATCGTCAGAGGTGCCAACCACTTGGTTTTAGATGAAGCTGAAAGATCTATTCATGATGCATTATGTGTTGTAAGATGCTTGGTTAAGGAAAAGGCTCTTATTGCGGGTGGAGGTGCTCCAGAGGTCGAAGTTTCTCGAATTTTGACCAAGGAAGCTACAAAATTGTCTGGCGCTGAGCAGTTTGTCTATCAAGAATTCGCACAAGCTTTAGAAGTGATTCCTACCACTTTAGCTGAAAACGCTGGTTTAAATCCAATCAATGTCGTTACTGACTTGAGAAACAGACACGAAAATGGTGAAAAGAACGCGGGAATATCTGTCAGAAGATCCGGTGCTTCCAACACTTACGACGAACATGTTTTGCAACCAGTTTTGGTAAGTACCAGTGCAATCTCATTGGCTGCCGAATGCGTGAAGTCCATCTTGAGAATTGACGATATCCAGTTCAGTCGTTAAGAATTTTATAGATTTGTAATTACTCGTAAATGACTGAATACCACACTTGTGTTGGAATGAACTTTGCTTTGGGTTGTCGCTGTATTATTTCTATAGATTATATACATTAGTAAATACACAGAATTATACCAACTTGACCGATCTGGACAAGCCTTTCTTGATACCAGTCTTTTCTCCACCGTAGGGACCTCTGTTGCTGGCATCGTACACTTGTCTGACAGACTTGAGTTTCTTTTGTGCTTTATCGTATTGCATTCTCTTCTTGACTCTCGAGTTCCTGTACTCCTTCTTTCTGTGTGGAGTGAGACCCTTATTCTTGAGTATCTGATAATTGATGGCTCTCTTTCCGTTTTCACCCAACAATTCTTGGACTTCTGCCAACTTACCTTCTTTGGCAGCTTTGACGGCTTCTTCATGAGCTCTGAGGCGAGAATCCTTCTTATTCTGTTTTCCTTCCTTAAGAGCCTGGTAGTATGCATCGTCTTCGCCATCGTTGATTTCGTTGGCAAGTTTTTCATCGTCTGAGTTAAAGTCGTTATCGTCCAAGTCAGCACCTAACAGGTGCTTGTCCTGACCCAATCCCTTCTTACGTGCTTCTTCTATTAAACGTTGTTGTCTCTCAAATAATCTTTCTCTATATGGCAAGTCAGCATCACCTGAGTAACGTTCGTTGTTTTTAGCTGCAGCCTGGTCAATCTTGGAAGTGTAGAAACGCAAAGAACGCTTGCGACGTTGCTTCTCTTCCATATCTACATCTTCAGGAGTGTCTGCTTCTGTGAAGTCGCCTACAGCCTTCTTGCTTACTCTTTTGATTGTTCTCTTGGAAGAGATATCGATGTCAAGTTCGTCTGGATGTTCCTGTGCATCTACGAATTCTTCATATTCGTTTTCATCACTGTTTTCTTCATCTTCATCTTCATCTTCATCTTCGTTTTCTTCTTCAGAAATTTCGTCTATCTCGATCTCATTGACATCTTCTTCATACTCTTTAACATCTACGATTTCTTGTACTCCTTCCGGCAATTCGTTTGCCTGTCTCCAAACTTCTCGCGATGACAAAATTGTTTCCATCACAGAATTCTCCTTCATTGACGTGAATGCATCACCGCTCTTCAAGTTGTCTACGAAGATGGCAAAGTATGACGTTATCGCAGCTAAATATGCAGCAAGGGCAACGCATTTAACTTCAATTAGCTGATTTCCTTTTGAAGAATCCTTTAAAGAATGAAGCTCAGACAAGCGAGGTTTCAACATATGCAATTCCTTGACAAGTGGCACAAACTCAGGAAACGACTGGTTGAGCAACTTGTGTCTGTCCTCTTCACCAAGATGATCTAATGCACCATCATTTATTATCAATCTAGTGGCTCCAGCAGCCTGAGCAAGCTCCTTTTCTTGTTCTACCTCTGACCTCTTCCAGTCTTCCATCATGTCTTCGTCCACAAAATCGTCCATGGCTAATTCTGTCAAATGTTTCTTCTGCTGCTTCATGGCCTCTTCGGTCATCTGCTTAGCATCCTCATCATCACTGGCCTCATCACCGCCATAATAGTTTCGCTTTCCTCCCCATCCCCTTTCTTCATAGTCCTCTTCATCTCCTTCTTCAACTTCTCCTTCAGATTCGACTTCATCTGAATCTACTCCATTATGTTCGTCATCCTCACTATCATTATTGCCTCCTCCTAACACTTCTTCCTCTGAAAAATCGTCGTCAAATGCATCTTGACTTCTGGGAGCATACTCTCCAGCTGATTCAAGAAGAATCTTCTCCTGGTTGGCATCAAAGGTGTCCACCTCATCAAGATCGATATCTTCGGCAGGTCTCAGCCTCTGATTCTTTTGTCTGGTTCTAGCCATGAGAACAGTTATCTACAAAGAAACGAAGAATTTAGGAAATCTACAAGTAATTTTCCCTCTATCAACAGTCTTTGCAGAGCATCTACAATTATTCAAAACTATTCAGACCTCATCGCCAGAAACTTTTTTCGGCACGTGATCTGATGCGCGCGAAAAAAGCTCCATAGATCTGAAATATTTATTAAATCTGAAAAATCACTTCTCTATTGAAATCCCCAACTGATTGCTGTTTAACATCTCGAAACTCGATAGCATTTTATAATCCCCGTACAATGTCGAACAGGTTGGAGTCGTTGAACTCCAAGAAACCGGGTTCGACGCCTGGACCCAAAACAGCACTCAAATTCAAACCCAAAGTTGTTCCGAGAAAATCCAAAGAAGACAGAGCAAAAGAAGCTCCAATCCAAGTCAAAGAAGAACCCAACTCAAGACCTCTTTCGGGGCGAGGAGGAAGAGGAGGAGCAAGAGGCGGGCGTGGTCGCGGAGGTCGCAACAACTATGCTGGAACCCATTTGGTCTCGCTGGGACCTCTTTCATCTGGATCTGTATCCATTGGAAATGCTTCTGGATCGAAGTTGGGTTTAACAGCTGATAGAAGCTACAATTCTGTTTCCCCAACTCCAGAGTTCCTCCAGAATTTGAAACTAAAAGAACGCACTAAGTTGCCTACACCCGGACTAGATTCGGATGAAGAAGAAGATGACCCTACAAAGATCAACATGACACAGCAGTATCGATTCGCTGACGAAGAAACAGTTCTTTTCCCAGTCAGACCAGAACGAGACAACGACGAAGGCGAAAAGGAAGTGATCAAGATAGAGTCTCTGACAACAACTAGAGACAACACGCCAGATATGTCGTCTACAATTCCTTCGCGAGAAACTACCGTGAAGAGTGAACATATAGATGAGAAACTCGAACAGATTCTTCAGAACAAGGCAAAATTGCAGAACAGGCAGATTGTAGACATTTTTGACCGCGAAGAGGCTAGCAAGATGATCACAGACCACCAGGAGATCTTCGACATGTTGACGTTGAGATTCGATGCATTGAACACGGAAACTGCAGTAGACGAAACTGTTGAAGATAGCAAGCCACAGCCAAAGTATATCACTATGCAATTGCCAAAGATTTTGCCTGATTATGTCAGTAAATCAGTTGTAAAGGCAGAATCAGAAACCGTACAGATCAACAATGATAGTTCTGCTCAAAATCGCACCCATCTTGCTGCTCACAGCAGCACTCTCAAGGGCCAGATCGGTCACCTTAACATTCACCAATCTGGTAAGTTCACCATCAACATTGGCAATAATATCAATCTTGATGTTTCCAAAGGTGTGGCGACAAATTTTCTCCAAGAACTCGTAGTTATCGATCTTAATGAACAGGAACTGTCTGAAGATGTGGAAATGATGGACGAAGAGGGTAAGAAGGTGAGAGGAAGAATAATCCGTTTGGGAGAAGTTGATGGAAAGATCATTGGTACACCCCTCATCAGGTGAATCTACATAAGCTCGGGCCAAAGAAGCCGAAGGCTTCAAAAATGCATAATATCATATAGATCAATAAACATATACATTCAAATTTGAATTAGTAACTCGTAATCAATCTCTTTTTCTATAGTACAATTATATTGATCTATAAATAATGCTGTACTTAATGCTGTAACAATCTGGCCGTCAAAGATTCCAAATCCTCCAAAGTTTCAGGTTCATCGATTTCAACGATATGGTTATCTTGTTTCGTCTTGATGTGTTTGTCATTTTCGAACCACTTGGGCTTCTTGTTTTGAGGTTGCTCTTCTTCATCAGAAGAGTACTCCATGTCCTTTTCTAAGTCTACATCTCCACCGAGAGTGTACACAGTTTCTTCATCGTCGTCCAGTTGGAGTTCATCATCTCTCTGTCTTTTTTCCACTTCCTTTCTTTTCCTCTTTTTTTCCTGTCTCTTCTCTTTAGCAGTAATCTTGTCTTCTACATCAGCTTCATTCATTACTTCAGCTTCTCTTGAAACAAACGCCTCTTTTTGATCTTTGGCATCGCCCTGTTTGATGAAGTCTTCTTCGTCTTCCAACTCATAAATAGCATGCGCTACTCCTTCATCATCAAACTTCAACTTGGTTGGGTTGCCTTTAGTAGTAATTGACAATTTCTTGGAAAGGGCCTTCTTTGCTTGTCTTTTCGAAACTGGAATAGTCAAGTCAGGCAATTCCACTTCTGTTAATTCGTGGTCCTTTCTCTTCACAGACATGAAGTCATCATCTTCGTCATCGTCTTCCTTAGACTGGCTACCGTTTAACTTCAAGTAATGTTCAGACAAAACGTTCTGATTCTGTCTTTCGAACATACGGTCGTACTTGGTTCTAACCTTAGAAGTTTCACTGCTTGCAGACTCTCCATCTTCATTGGTCTTGGACAAAGCTACCAACTGTCTGGAGGCATTCTTCTTTTCTTTGCTAGAGCTACCTCCCTTTATCTTGATTGTAGGAGCTCCAGGCAAACCCAAAGAGGCAGCATACTTTTCAGATGGCAAATCTTCAACTTTGAATACATCTTTGTCCTTCTGTATATACACGGATTTGAAGTACGAGATGAAAGCTCTCTGACCGAGGTTCTTGATCACTGGATCTTTGAAACATAAGGACTGTAATTGAGGTCTGATACTCTTCTTGCTTTTCAGCTTAATGTTCATGAACTTGGGCTCAATCTTATTGTTTTCCAAACGTTTCAACATGCCTTCTTCTTCTGATGGTAGTAACATCAAGAGAGACTTACCCTGCCGTCCGAAGCGGGCAGCACGACCTACTCTATGAACATATGTGACTGCATCTTCTGGACAATCTACTTGTACAACCCAGTCTATGGCTGGGAAGTCCAAACCTCTGGCTACAATATCAGTTGCGAAAAGACAGGCATACTGAGCCTGTGAGAATTTTACTGTGGTTTCAAGACGAGAAGTCTGCTTGTGGCGTCCATACAACTTCAACAAAGAGATACCCGGTTGTAAAGTACGGAAAGTCTCATAGGCGTATTGAACCTGCTTCGACGAAGAAAAGAAGACCAAAATTTTACTCTTCAAATGCGACTTGATGAAAGACCAAAGCACATCTAACTTTTCGTCCAAGGGAATTCTGATATAATACTGTTCCAACGATTCCGGAGTTGCAGAGACATCCTGGTCTGAAGACACTCCAATTCTTTTAGGGTTCGTCAAAGACAATCTGGCTAAATCCTTAACGCTATCAGAAGTCGTAGCTGAGAACAAAAGAGTCTGTCTAGTAGGAGGCAAATGTCCCACAATGTTATCTATCTGTTTCTTGAATCCCATATCCAAACATCTGTCAGCTTCGTCCAACACCAATACCTGCAAATTGGATGTTTCCATGCCTACAGCCTCGTTGAGATGTTGAGAAATTCTACCGGGCGTACCTACAAGAATATTCATACGCGAAACTCTTTCCTTCTCATATTGGACATCTTTTCCTCCAGTAACCAAACCAGCAGAGAAAGTGTTATACTTGGCGATCTTGGTCAAAACCTCAAAAATCTGGACTGCAAGCTCTCTAGTAGGAGAAACAATCAAAGCAGCAAGACCGTCGTGTTCAGTGATCTTATTCCTAATTAAAGATTCCACGACAGGAATCAAGAATGCCAACGTCTTACCTGAACCAGTTTTTGCTGTTCCCATAAGATCTTCTCCTTTCAAAGCTATAGGTATGGTCTTCTTCTGTATATCTGTAAGTGACATAAAGCTGGACTCATTAAGTCCACGAATTGTTTCCTGGGAAATGGGCAAGTCGCTGAACTGGGATATAGTTTTTTCATCTACCAAAGGATCATATTGGTCTATTCTTTCTTGCAACTTGAGCAACTTGGCCTCTTCTTTCTCACGGATTTGAGTTCTTGACTGACCCTTGTTGTTCTTATCGTTTCGACGAGATTTGGCCATCTTGAGACTAATTTTTCTGTTACTGAACTGAATTATTTGATCAATGTCAGATTCCATGAAAGTTTAAGTATAGAGCCTCATCTCCTATGCCAAAAAATTGTATGGTTATGTGCAGGAAATACATCTGATTGCAAAACATATCTATGAGAATAATCCTACATACGGGAGCATTTAAGATTGAAGGTCAGAATGTCTACTCCTACTGATCAATTGAAAAGTGAAGAAAAGGTACTATGATGTTAAATTCTCACCTTCGATCTCTCCCAGATTGATATATTTGATAACATGGAATCTACTGACAACATAAAGAAACAAAATATACTATAATCGTAAGAGAGTTAATAGTCTTGTCTATACAGATCGTTCTAAATCAGAGTATTCATCTGGTAGCATTTGTGTCTACTCTCTATCATTTAATTAATATATTAATCTTCTTCTTGATGTTATTACTTCTACCTACTTCTTGAAGTTGTTAAATTTGAATTGAATTCAATGAACGATTCAATTTAATGTTTGGTTCTCATACTGAAAGACTTCTTAAGTGTCTTAAGTGAGGGATAGACTTCATGAAATAGATGAAGAATGTAGTGAAACATCAGAGAAAATTACTGAAGAAGTAATGAAGGTATTGGAATGTACTAATAATGGTAGTATATTGTTTAGCCGACATATATTAGAAAGGACTTTATTACTTCTGTTGTTGTTGATTGTAATCATATTAATTATCATGACTTTCGGAGTGAAATTCTAGTGATTTATTATAGCTGCCGTAAGTAAAGAACACAATCAGGTTTTACTGATGTATCAGTGCAATTTTCACAATTAGCACACCAGTAATGTATGTGAAAAGAATAGTATTCCATCATACATCATGTTCAGGTAAAGGTAATCCACTTTGAAGCACCTTTCGATGTGACCAAAATCAAATTGACAAGGCATCCGGCAGGACAGGCAAGGTCTATAGTTTACAAGAATTGAAGTAATGAAGAAGGAAATCAGACAAGGATCCATACTAGCAATTGTGTATGTTCTATTGGTGTAGATTTGATTGACTTCTAAACGAAATTTAGGAATACAGAATCAATTGAAGCATTGAAAAGAATCAGCTACTTCGAAGGTCTGAAGTTTACGTGAATTAGAATCGACATATACCAGTAGCACTTGCAAGTAATACAGATTACTTTTCTATTCATTGGATGTAGTTAGAAGATTACTTTTACAAAACATTTCAGAAGTTGAGGATTTTGGAGTACTGGTAGATCAAGTCAGCATAAGTGTCGAGACGTTTTGGGTCCAAAACATCACAGGAGAGATCACCTACTGGGATACCGTACTTATTTCTTATGGCTTCAAATGTTGAAGTGAGGCTGGAGACGTTGTCGACATCGCACAAGTTTTGGTTGATTTCTATCTGAACCAACAAACCTCTGAAGTTGCCGTGCAAGAAGACATTGGATGTTCTTATAGTCAAGTTTCCGTTTTCTAACTCATAAATACGGCCCCCATCACCTCTTATCAACTGTCGTTGTGTCCATAGACTCTGGAGCTTCTGGGCTATGAAGAAGTCGAAGGGATCGTTCAAATCTGTGGTTGCTCCCTTATGTAAATGTGCATTGGGTATACTCAATTCGACGCTGTGACCAAGCTCACCGGCTTCTTCCTTTATCAAATTCGTGAACACTCCAACTGACTTTCCGTTTATCAAACTTATAGAAGAATCACTCAAATACGAAGGCGATAATGTGTAGAGCCATTTGGAATCTGGTGCAACGGTGGCCGTTTCTGCCAACTCCTGAGGAATAGAGTAGGGGTTGTTTCTAAAGATCTTGAAGTTGAAATTCCACTTTCCACGCAAGGTAGGCAACTCGTTGGATAGCTGGTCGTGGAACTGAGTAATAGTTTCTGGAGTAGCTTTTTGAATAAGCAACACACTGCCAATGTTAGCAAGAAAAAATATAAAAAATTGATAAAATAAATGAAGATCGACAATACGATTCATGATTGGAATGATACATACGCAGAGACCATTGTGCTGGCGAGGGTGGAAGTAGTAAGAACGATGTTGAAAATTGATTGAAATATCCAATCTCATAGTCAAATTTGTGATACAGTTCTCATAGTTGGCTAGATTGGGATTCCGATTAGATTTTCAGCGCGCATAGTTAAGTTCTCATAGTAAGTTTCAATAGCTGACTGATAAGTATCTCCCTGAAAAAGACCAATTGAGAAATCTTACGAGTATCTTCACAAAAGTTGTTCAAAGGACAAATACTGAAGTAAAAGCACTCATAACCTTTTGTCTCCTTAGTCTTATTTTATACTCCAAAATTGTACCCCAAAGTTCTACATAATTACTATCCTGCATGTCGTCTGAAAAATTCTGAGAAGACCATCTCTACTTAAATCAACTTTAATAACTACCGTGAAACATATAAAACAGACACTACCCATCCTATTTAGCAGGAAAACTAGTTAAACCCAGAAGTCATGATTCAGGAATCTGCAATTACACAAGAGGCTATTTTTGTTGGCGCCAACAGACAGTCTCAGGTGGCAGATTACAATTCGAACGAACAAGTCGTAGCATTCGGAGCCTCGAACAACATTGCATTATGGAATCCATTAGCCAAAGACGGCAAAGGTATTTACTCCACTTTGAAAAATCACAACAAAGAGATCACAGGTATTAAGTTTGTACCTAATTCGCCATATATGATATCTGTTGGCGAGGATCTGCAAATTAATGTCTGGAGAAAAAGTCAGGAATCCTACGAGATAGTACAGACTTTCAAAGAAAGTGACCATTCTATCACGGCCTTGGCTGTAGTCAACCAAGATTTGTTTGTTACTGGCTGTGCAGACGGCTTCATAAGCATCTGGTCATACATAGATGAGCAAGAGATGTTCAAGTTGACTCACAAGTTCGAAGTGAAGTCCAACTTCTTACCTATAGCGTTAGCTATTGAGCAGGTGGATGAAGAACAGAACTACTTATTGGCTGTGGGAGGTACCAGTCCCAACGTTTTTGCGTACACTTTTATGGTTTCTGATTCGGGAACCGTAGAAAACTTCGTAGAATCAGCTTGCTTAACAGGACATGAAGACTGGGTCAGATGTCTTGAGTTTGTCACTGAGGAAAAGAACAAGAATTACATTTTAGCATCTGGATCGCAGGATAGATATATACGTTTGTGGAGACTCAAGCTCAACGATCGCATTGACGATATGGACGAAGACGAGCTGAAGTTAGTGCTATTATCGAACAAACAGTACAAGTTCCATTTGAGCAAAACATCTCGTGCTGCCATCAGTTTCGAAGCGTTAATCATGGGTCACGACGACTGGGTAACTGGGCTACAATGGCATCCTTCATACAGAGGGAATGACTCAGGTAACAGGAAGTTACAGTTGCTCTCTTCTAGTGCAGACACGGCTTTAATGGTGTGGGAAATGGATGCATCATCTGGGATCTGGGTGTGTGTTAATAGATTGGGAGAGATGTCCATAAAAGGAGCATCTACAGCCACTGGAGCTTCCGGTGGATTTTGGTCCTGTTTATGGTTTGCAGACAGCGATACAAACAAGCAGCTAATTCTAGCCAATGGAAAGACTGGTTCTTTTAGAGTGTACAGAGCACTTGATGAAGATGCAAAGTCGTTCGAAACAGTACATGGCACCACAGGAGCTACCCGTGAAATCACGGATATAATATGGGCAAGAAACGGCGAATACTTCACCTCTACTTCGCTTGACCAGACGTCTAGATTATTTGCTCCGTGGGTACAAGGCAGAAGTTACAAGACATGGCACGAGTTTGCCAGACCTCAGATTCATGGCTACGACATGATTTGCATCGATAACATCAACGCTTCCAAGTACGTTTCTGGAGGCGATGAGAAGGTGCTCAGAGTATTTGAAATGACAAACTCCATTAGCAAGCTCTTGAAGAACTTATGTGATATCGATGTCGTTTCAAATTCAAACCAGCTTCCAGAAGCTGCCTCATTACCTGTGCTAGGTTTATCTAACAAGGCAGCTAACGAGCAACTTGAAGCAGGAGAAGCTGCTCAACAACAGCAAGATGCAGAACAGAACACTGAGGCACCAGAAGCGAAAGAAGATGCATTAGCCATATTGACCAGTCCTCCTCTCGAAGACCATCTACAAAGATATACCCTCTTTCCCGAGCTCGAGAAGTTGTATGGCCATGGATACGAACTAACCTGCTGCGCTACTAACCCCAACGGAACTTTAATAGCCTCTGCTTGTAAGTCGAACTCTGCCAAACATGCCATAATCAGAGTGTTCAATGTGCAGAAGGATTTCCAACAATGCGGGCAAATATTGGAGGGTCACAACTTGACTATCACCAGTTTGGAATTCTCCCCAGATGGGAAGTACTTGCTCGCAGTTTCCAGAGACAGACAATTCAGTTTGTGGAAAGTCAGCGACGAAAGTGAGGGTCAATTTGAGTTGATTGAGCTCAATCTTAAGGCACATACCAGGATCATTTGGGACTGCTCATGGACTCCAGCTAACTCCTACGGCCAGTTCTTCATAACTGGTTCTCGTGACAAGCAGATCAAGCTATGGAAGCTTAATGGAGATAAAGTAGAGTTGGGTTCGAGTGTCAAACTTCCTGATGCTGTTACATCAGTTTCTATTTGCAAGATTGGCTTGTTCAAGAGCAAGCTTGTTGCGGCCGTTGGTTTGGAGAGTGGAGACATTTCGATCTACAGCGTGGATTTGAGCGACCGTACATTGGAATTTAAAGAGGTAGCCAAGATAAACCACTTGCTTACTCCTTCCGATCGTGTGACAAAGTTGAGTTTCAGCAACAAGATCCATGGTGGGTGTTTGAAGCTTGCTGTGGGTAGCACTGATTGTTCGGTGAGGTTGTACAGTATAGAGGAAAATGTGGTAGCATAGAGAAGAAGATTATAATAAGATGACGATGAGAAGGCAGTACTTGTAGTGTAGAATATGATAAAGAATTACATAGAAGATCAGAGTGACACCGTGTCTTGCATTACTTGGAAGCATCTGTAGAGTTTTGCTCTTATAATTCCTACTATTAAACATGGTCCAAAACAAGTAATCAACAGTTATGTACAATATCAATTAATTCGCTTATATATCCATGTACATATATAACAGGCATTAACAGTAGCACAATCATAATACAAATATATTTCAATAAATCTTCAGGAGATGCATGGCTGCAATGTCGCATTTCCCATGTCTCCACAGCCTATTGAAAAACATGCGACATTTGTTGATACTCTCGGAACACGAATCTCACATTTTCCAGATTAGACATTGTTCATTATTCCAAGAATTCATTAATAGTAACAACATTTCTCCAAAAAGTACGCCATTCAATCCATACATCAATACATAACAATATGGCTGACAAATTTCCCGCTATAAACGTAGATGACGACTCAATTGCTGCTGAAGATGGCATTGCTGACTCTGACTTTCTCTCACGTGAGCAGGAGCTTCTTGGTGACGAGTTCAAGACGGAACAGGACAGAGAAGTATTGGCTGCTAGTGACGATGAGATAAACGAATTCAACGAGCAGTTCCCAGAAGTCGAAGAGAGTGCAGCGGTTGCTGCGCCAATCGAGAATGTCGAAGCTGAAGACGATTACGAATTCTCCCAGCCTGCTGCTTCAAAGTTCGAAGGCGAATCAGCTCCGTTAAAGGAGTGGAAGCAACGTCGTGATTTGGAAATTGGCGAAAGAGAGAGTGCTAACAGCAAAAAGAAGCAAGATATCGTGGCTAAGGCTCAACAGACTGTTGACGACTTCTACGACAACTATAATATCAAGAAGGAACAACATTCGAAGGAGGTCTTGAAGGAACAGGAAGATTATTTGGAAAAAAGAGACGGTTTCTTGAAAAGAGGTACTTTGTGGGATCGTGTTAACGAGCTTGTAGGTGAAGTCGGCGACTTGCCAGAGAACGAAGACAGAGACAAGTCTAGATTCACGGAGTTGTTGAGCAAGTTGAAGGGCAAGGAAAATGCTCCTGGAGCGGGAGGATATTAAGAAGATAGTATGTAGATTATACAACTACAAAATATCTTATCTTTTGAAATGGCTGAAGATACCTTGAAGACTTCCTCGTCAACTTTTTCTTTTTGAGATGACAATATTGTACAATTTAGATGTTGCAAAAGAATAAATATTATTCCATAAGATCTTATCTGGTGATAATATCGCACAATCTACATGTAGAGTAAACAAGTAGTATTCGAAGATTATTTATCTTCGTGATAACGTTGTACAATTAAGAGTATAAATAATATCAATAAACAACACTACATCACCAAGTGTTGGATTCAGTTGATTCTCAATAGATCTCTACACTATTAACTACATAACCAAGTCCACCAACTTTACAGCGGGATCACTCTTCAACTTCTCAGTTTCTTCTGTCGCAAGATGCTTGTTGAGATAGACATAATCGTTGAGGTTCATCACCTTGTAAACACCGAAGCACATGATGATAGCTTCAAGCTTTCTCCATGAAGCCAAATTCATGAACTTGAAATACGGATGGTTTTCCTTAGTAATTCTCCATTTCGACAACAAGATTAACCGGAACAAGTAGAGCGACAATCCGTCCAAGAACGATTTAGAGATTTTTCTTACATTTTCGGTCTCTTCATGCTTGTGGTCGTATCCTGTATCTGGTATGAACCCAACATCGTTAGCAAAGATAGTAGCATACGCTGCTACGAAACCGATAACCTTGGTATATGTCTTGAAGAAGTACTTCATGTTGTTGGCATAGAATCTGTTAACAGAAGTGGGCAGAAGCAGCGGATGACTCAAGTACGACAAGAGAGGTGAGGTTAGCGATATGAGCAAGATAGATATCAAGTTGGGGGCATAGATGAAATTGGCATACGAATTAGCCTTGTGGAAAACATAAGCTAGGTAGTTCTTCGTCAAGGTATTCAAGCTCTTGGAGCTGTTATCGTTGAAAATGCCGTACTTGATTTCGTAGTACTTGTCCAAGAATCTGTCTTTAAAAGTTGTTATGCCTACCAACAGAAACAACACGAAGTTGTGAAAGAGGTAGCTACGCAAAAGGCCCAGCCAGTCCAAGTAGTGCGAGTTCACTCCTAACGAGTAGTTGATCCAGATCGGGTTCAAGATGTGTTTCTTGATCAGCAGCGAGAGATACCGTTGGTTCAACTTGTATCTGGTGGGAGTCAAGTAGTTCGAGAGGATCTGCGCAAAGATGAGAGGATAAATTATGAATTCCTTGCGTTCGTACAACTTCTTCAACGTTGTCGACTTGTACGTGTCTATCTTGAGATACTTGGAGTAGTTGGGGGAAATCACTATGTTTTTGGCCGAAGGTGAATCGAGTTTTCCGTAGTAATTGATCCATAGAAATATCAGAAAAAAGTCTTTGGGAATAGCCTTATTCTCAGCTGTGGCACCGTACAACAACGAGCACAAAATCAAGTTGGAAAGTTTAAGTAAACGTCTATGGGTGGTTTCACTATTGACGTCACTGAATCCATTTTTCTCAAGCTGCTCCTGGAGCCGCGGATCGAGGACTGTTCTTCTAATCAAAGGATGAAGTGCAAGAACACTAGCCCAGTGGAGCGGTTTGGGGGTCCGAGCGGCAAGAAGCACCACGACCCATTTGAGCCATTTGGACACAGAGGGGTCGATCTCAGCCATTGCAAAATACGAATAAGTAGGAGTAAAACGAAATATAAATTGATAAAACAAGTAGAATAAAAGAAGAATAAAATCAATAAATTTCAAGATCTCTATGCATGGAAAAAATGTACGATAACAAAAAAATCATATGGGTGCCTAAAATTCATAGCGCGACTCTGGGGAAGCCGAGAGAAACGAGAGAAACGAGTGGAATACGGCAGACTATGATAAACAACAAGTTGGAGAAAACATTCCGAAGACATGTAAGTACAATACGGCAATCTTTAATGGATTTATATACTATCTTATATATATTTATTGCAGAAATAATCCGTAGCATGAATGCATGGCTATGTAAGTATCGCATGCCTGTAGAGGTCACGTGAATACGTTGAAAATTCCAGATTCTTATCGGCGGTTCTATGACCACCATAGTTGATGCCAGCTCATATAAATATGTGGATCAATTCTGTAATACGTTCCCAATTGTCTGATACTCAGGTCACGCCATTTGAACGAAATTCGATATAAATGACAAGCCCTGGAATCTGCTAACCCAAATTACCTGCATGTAACTATCTGCCTATCTGATTATAATCCTATTGAGATTTCTAGAAGAACTAACTTCTCGGCTATTGAGCTTCGTTCGCTTGGCTATCATTATCGGGCATGGAAGCTATTATACCGGTTACTTTGTACCCAATTACACTTTTTCTCTAAAGTGTCGATGAGCTGTAGCTACCCCAGAAGAACTATTCTCAAACGATAGCTTGTATCACACTGAAAAACTCGGTACCTCTTAGCATCACCCAGCTGCCTTGCACATATTTTCCGTATCGTTACTATCAAGCAATCTTCGATACGTCAAACTTCATTAGCAAGCTGTAGTGTCTCTTTCTCTGTGTCAAGCACTTTCTCAGGAATTAGATTTAGCAAACTCGACGATAATGATACGAAGAGACTACTAAAGGTACAACAAATCATGACTTTAACGTCACCAAAATGTGCAATTACGAGGTAAATGCTTGATACCAATATTATCGTATTAATAACAAGAAGGACAGTCTGAAATGTACTCATTAGAACGAAAAACTCAGAAGAATGAAGAACACCAATAAGTGAATTAAATATCTCGCAAAGCTATTTGACCCCGTATTTCATTCCTGTATGTCGCGCTCTCCCAAAGAGGATAATCTCAAAAGCATTATTGATAAATATTGAGTATATAAGTTTTGTAGAATCCAGAATAACAGCAATTGACAGAGAACATTCCTGAAAGCTGTAAAATTACACTTTATAAATAACTCTCGAAAGACTTCTAGACAACTGACAATTGACGCTGCCCACTTTTTCTTGTTTTACCTCCCCTTCCACCATTCTTCAGATGAAAATTTAGTAAATGTCTGATCCAACGACCTCTCCTGGGCTCCCCCACCACCGAATCACGTTGAACGTTGGCACTCCGTCGCCAACCAAGGCGCTAAACCTCCTGAGTCAGTCTCTGGGTAATTTACTGTCTGGAAACGTGCAGCAATCGGGATCCAAGGCCAGTTCTAGAGCTCCCACTAGATCCAATTCGTTGCGAAGCAAAGGCATTTCGATGAATCTCGCCGTTTCACCCATGGCCATTCAGACGACACCAACCCCTTCGAACTACGTTACTCACCAGCGGTCGAATTCTGGCCATCTGACCGTCAGTACTACTGAAATGTCGTCCTTTTCACACCCTTCAACTTTCACATATCCTCCAGCACCGACCCTAAATCAACATAATACGCCACAGCTACATGCCACGGCGCCAGGAGAAGATCGCCGATATCATGTACCATTGCCTCTGGTCGAGCAGCTAGTCGGACTCGACATAGACGACCAGTTGCGATTGCTCGCATTAAAGGAAATGACTATTGTAGAAATAAAAGACAGTATCGCAAACTTGAACTCAAAGTTGGACAAACAGGAAAAAGAGGTACACAAGCTCCGTGAGATTATCCAACGATCACTTTACAAGGAGCTAAGCGGTTCTGGCTCCAATACGTCAATTAGTACCGCTGAGTTGGTTAAGAACAGACAGAGAAAGAATAGTAATCCTAGAGACGAAGCTATAGCCAATACCAGAAACAGGGCGCGCAGAAGAACCCTTTCATCTTCTTCACATCCAACTTTATCTCCTATCAGAGATTCGGCTGTACAATCGAAGCCAATCGCGGAAGACTCTAAGAGTTCTAAGATCTGGAACAATCTCTCCAAACCTTTGACCTTACTCCAGCAATTTGACACTATGTTGCAGAACGAGTTCGAGAAGTCACTCGTGAACTCAACGAAGGACTCTTACGAAATAGCTGTAGGCTCTACTCATAAACCACGAAATTCAGAGGACTCTATCACGAGTGTTGGCTCAGCCTCTTCACCGCTAAGAGCAAAGTCTACTAAGAATGTGAATTATGATCAGCTTATTCCAGGGGTTTCTCTTAACAGTACCAGCAGTACTAACAGCAATGAGTCTGAAAAGCATGCGTTTACACGTAGTTCGGAAGAAGTGTTGCAGACAGTATCGTCTTCTATCTGGTCGTTTGTAAATGATGTGAAGACTAACGTTCTATCGTCCTTAGCAGAAGAAGATTTAAGACTGAATAACCACTCTTCGTCTTCTATTTCGTCACAGACGAAGAACTTAAATGATGCAGCTCCGATATACAATTTGGAAACAGGCTCAACTGTTAGCTTAAACGAAGACCGCGTACACGAAGTCAATATCAACGACGATAGTTTAAACGAAGCAACTAAAGGAACGACTACCACCACCCCTACAAACAGCGACGCTGTGACTTTAAACGAAGTGTCTCTGGTGAATGACAGCTTGAACAATAACGACCTAGAGGATATACTAGAAAAGTCTAGCAATAGCGTCAATAATCTAACCAATACCAATAGACTCCTCAGCTCTAGCTAAGCTTGATCTCAAGATCCGCGAGATACGCGAGATGAGTCAAAGAGATGGAATATCATAGATTAGTTATATAACTTGGAGATGTGACTTATGCGTAATGACGATTATTTATTGAACATATGTAACGAACTAGTAGTTTAGATAGATTATAGTAGACAAAAATCATGTTAACTCTACCAGCTAGAGTCCATGGTCTATGAGATCTACAAGTTGTTAATTTACAAGCTTTGTAAACCCTTGATCACCTCGGACTGTCTCAAGTCGTCCAACTTCTTGTCACTGATATCACCGACGGATCTCAAATCCTTAAGCATGATATCCTTCAACTTGTCAAAGTAGACTTCCTGCAACAAATTTCTAATGTTGTACTCTGACTTTTCAATCAATTGACCCAATTGAATCAAGTGATTCGTTTCAAGATTCAAGCCACTGTCTAATTCAGCAGTGGCTGACGTTTCCAACTGTCTGGTCAAATTACCCGACAAAGACAACGAGGAAGTTTGTTTGTTCTGCAAATCAAGTATCACCGTACTGGTCAATTTATACGAGAAGGTGTTGGCCGATTCCGGAACAACTTCAAAAACATGGATGGAGTCCCATTTGCCCGAACCATCGTCGGTTTCCTTCTTGAACAAGACGACACCAGCAAACCCATCAGTCAACGAATCAGGTTCATCTTCTTCGGTCGAATCCCACAAATACACCGAACTTATACCCGAGCCTTCATAGTACAAGTCCCGGTATACATCAAAACTGTCATTGGCCTTTAATTCCAACTGTCTCAATAAGTCCAGCGGGTATGGGGGAGGCAAATCCTCATCTCCGGCTGGCGGTGGGTAGTACTTATTCGACCAAGGCGATCTATAACTGTCTCCGTCTCTGTTATAGTCGCAGCAAAGATACTGTTTTCCCGACTGCAAGCATTTTCTCACCTGCAAAGGCGTGTCTACAGATGAAAGCAAGTCCTGGACAAGTTCTTCACCATCGTCCTGGCCATTCTGAATAATATTACAAACACTATTGAGATTAGCCAGAATGGTTCTGGGATCCAATCTTCTCAATAAATCCAACGACGAATCGAATTTGTCGTCGTAAGACATTTCTTGTTGTAAAGACGGTGCAACGGAAATTAACAGAGAGGGTTTGGCTTCAATTGGCTGAAGATTGTTGGTTTTAACTGTTCATTACTTCAGAACACAATCTTTTGATGTACAAGTACCGGAGTGCACATAAACTCCAGTTATGTGCGCTACCATACATTGATATCAGAATCTAGAATGGGAACATGTATCAGGTGGGAGTCTTGCAAAGTGTATAGCAGAGCAGATGAATGTGTAAATTGCGTAATATATTCGTTAGTTGCTCTTACTTATTTCTTACTACATTTTGAGTGCTCTCAGTTCAAACTGACAATAGGAAATTCAGCAAGCGGATGGAACAAAAATTTTCATATTTTTGCGTGGAACTTTTAATACTTATTAGGCTCTGGAGAAGAACTAGATCTTCAACTTTCATCCTATCTTTGCTACTCAATTGATCTATTGAACATATTGTAAGTTCAGATTTTGCGACATTAACATCCAGGGTCTTCTATTAATAATGCATGTCGCGAACGACATCCCCGCCTTCTCGGTAATTCTTAGCTACGCGCATCTTGAATCCACTCTTCAAACTTTCAAGTCATAATAGGTTTGCATTGATATTTTCTAGACTTGATTCGATTTAAATTTTCTGTCTGAATTTCCTGTCTACGTTTCATTCTTTGATTTTAGGAGTTCGATTTTTCAGACTTTTTTTTCAATCTTTTGCTTCTTTTTTATCACTAATCATATTCAAGTTTACATGAACCCTGACGAGAACACACGGCTACTCCGCAATGCCAATGCATCGCCAGTTCCGGCCATCCGACTAGACTCAGGGCCCTCAGCTTCACGTCTACCATCCAGACCACCCCTTTTTTCAGTTCCTTCGACTCAGTCTGTGCGAAGCTACAAATCGTTGAACACGGTCAATGATCCCATTGTGGATTCCTACCTTAATGCTAATTCTAACAGCAATAGCAACATAAATAACGCCAACTACTTCAGCACTAATGCCAGCGACGACTCTTCGTCCATTGCCAGGTTTGATGTCTTCAAAAGGTCCAGATCCGACTTCGATATTAGAGCGTACGTAGCTTATTACTTACCGATTCTCAATTGGTTGCCCAACTACGATGTCAAAAAGAGTTTGCTCGGGGATACCCTTGCCGGGTTCTCGTTGGCATCGTTCCAGATGCCCCTAGTAATGTCTATTGCTACATCGCTCGCTCATTTACCGCCAATAACTGGACTCTACTCCATAATTGCTGGAGCTACTGTGTATGCGATTTTAGGCTGCGTTCCAGTGCTAGTTGTCGGACCATCACCGTCTTCAGCTATTATATACGGCCAGGTCATTGAGCAGATACGCCATGGTGGACTTTTCGACTCGTTTTCTCAATTAGAGTTGTCTTCTGCCATGTCTTTTGCTCTCAGTGCTGTGCTTCTTGCAGCTGGGTTTCTTCGTTTCGGATACTTAGACAATGTTCTCAGTAGAGCCCTTCTCAAGGGTTTTATAGCGGCCATGGGTTTCATCATGATAATCAACGAGTTTAGCTCGGAGTTGGGCATGTTGGAGTTGGCCAAGACTCAACCTCATATTACCAACGTCGATAAGGTGATGTTTGTGGTTCGTAACTGGCGCAAAACTCATGTGCTTTCAGCTTCAATCTCAGGAATCACTCTCTCTATCGTGCTCGCTATTAGATATTTAAAGAGTATTCTAGTCAGCAAACATAATTACCGACTGGCCGTATACTTTCCAGAGCTTATGTTGATGGTGGTGGTCGCAACTTTCCTATGCTGGTACTACCGTTGGGACTTGCAAGGAGTTGAAATCGTTGGTGATATTGCCAAAAGCTCATCAGCGTCGTTCCATATCATCAATCCCATCGATGTGAACAAATTGGAATTGTACAAACATACTTTCCACACCGCATTTTTGTGCACCATATTGGGGTACTTCGACTCAACCACAGCAACCAAGGCTTTGGGTGCAAAATACAACTATAATGTCTCGTCCAACCGTGAATTGATAGCCTTGGGTTCAACCAATCTTGTAATTAGTTTGGTTAGTGGTTTACCTTCGTTTGGAGCATTTGGTAGATCCAAAATCAATTTGTTGGCAGGTGCAACCACACCTATGGCAGGTCTTATTATGGCGGGGGTAACTGTAGTGACCATTCTGTATCTCTTGCCGTTTATTCATTTTCTTCCTGAGTGTGTTTTAGCATTGACGACGACAATTATTGGTATCACCGTTTTGCAAGAAGTACCTCACGATCTTCAATTCTTTTGGAATATTCGAGGCTACGACGAACTCACAGTTTTTTTCCTCGTAATGTTGACTACAGTATTCTGGAGTGCTCAAGCGGGCTTAACACTCGGGGTATTGGTTGCAATCGCGAGAGTTATTAGACATAGCAGCCGTTCAAGGATCCAAATTTTGGGTAGAGTGCCTAACACCAGCGTATTCAGAAATGCTGATACCTTGATTGAAGAAAGCTTTGCAGCTTTTGACGAATCTGTAGGAAGTACTGTGAATTCGCCTGCAATGTCGGCAGAAAACTTGACTTCAAACATGAGTCCTGATTTGCATATTAGCAGTAATGATAAATACTCTGATCTTGTAGCAGAAATTGAGCAAATTGAAGGAGTTCTTCTCATTAAAATTCCTGAGGCTTTGAACTTCGCCAATGTCAGCAACTTGAAAAGCAAACTTAGTCGAATCGAAAAGTACGGGACGTTATTGGTGCATCCCTCGCAACCTACAAGAAGAGACTTCAATAACAACACCATCAAGTTCATCATCTTTGACTGCAAGGGGATGAACTCCATTGACTCGTCTGCTACTCAAGTGCTCTACGAAGTAATCAGAAAGTATACCCAAGAGGATAAAATTAATGTGTGCTTCTCACGGGTACCGGCAGACGCATTTGTTAGAAATAAGTTCCGCATGTCGGGTATTACTCAGATGATCAATGACAGTTACCATAGCTACAGCGTGTCTCGAAGCAATATACTTTCCAATATTTCGCTGCTCGAACTTTCGTATCCCTCGTCACTATCAGGTATGGGTGACGGGTTCTTTCTCAGCATCGACCAGGCGCTCAAGTCTATCGACTTGCAAAATGTATAGACTCATGTAATGCATATCCAATATAGATAATAGAATTATAGTTATCCTCGGGTTAGAAATGTAGATACAACAATGCAGATGAAAAGAAATTTGGATGCAAAATGTCGCGAATTACTTTTTTGGGAGCCATCTTGGCGACATTCTCTGATAAGATTCCGCGACATGCTCGCTACTAATGACCTTGAAGTCAACTAATTTATGTTCTCAACTCTAAACTCTTGTCCTTTGCCCAAAATTGACTGACAACGAGAAGTATAAAGGGTGGTAAAGCTCCGGATCGAATTTTGCTGTTTGTATGTCCTTTAGTTTGCATTTTCAGGTCAGCTTTTCACATTCTTTCATACTGGAGATCAAACCTGAGATCTGAGATTTACTTTCAATATTAGGCTTCATAAAGTATTTCACAAAATTTCAATCAATATTAAACAACATGAGCTTAAGAATTTCCCAAAGACGATTTCTCGCCAATTCTGCACAGCTTTCAAAGACCCGTGCCGCCAAAGCTAAGCAATATGCCTTCTACGACTTGGTTCTCAGAACCCCTTCGCATCCTTCCCATCCAATAGAAGCCAGCATGATGCCGTCACTGGACTTGGCAGAACTCAAAAAGACAACAAAGACGACTTTTGAAGGCAACTACAAGTTGCATGAGCTTACGAGAGAAGAGAAAATTGCTAGAGTTTTCGGAAACAGAATCAAAGGAGAAGCACCTCGCTCTTCTAGTAGACTTCTTAGAGGAGAGCCTAAAGTTATCGCAGGAATTACTGTGCCAGAAAGACCTATTGAGCCTGACAATTGCTGCATGAGTGGTTGTATCAACTGTGTGTGGGAGTTGTTCAACGATGACGTCAAGGACTGGAACCAGAAACGTAAACTTGCTGCTGAGAAATTGATACTTGTTGGAGGAAGATGGCCCGAAAATTTTCATGCCCCATTGAAGCATCTTAAATTTGAAAACTATCCTTTATCACAGCTGCTGATTCTGACAGACGTAGCTGAAGGTGATGACTCAAGAGATGCTGAAGATGAAAGCTGGCTGGGAGTCCCTGTTGCCATTCGTGTCTTTGCTGAAACAGAGAGACTCTTGAAGATAAAGAAAGCAAAGAGAGAAGCACATAAATCAGAACAAATTAAAACAGAACAAGCTATTTCTGTTTAGAGTTTTAGAGGTCAATTGAAAACATGATGTTTGCATTTTGTCATTTTGTTTTTATTTCATTTAGTCATTAGATGGTCATTTCTTTCTATGTCTATTCTCAGAGGCTACGAACTTCTCTACTATTTTTCATGCATTTGGGTGTCGTTCACAACGGTACCATACATTTAACTTATATATTTATTGGTTGGCTAGAGTCCGTCTCTTGTAATATACAGTGATGAACTGAGTGAAAATCGACTATCTAAGTCATCTGCATTTCGCATTCAATTCACTTCCCAATCCTATCTAATCCAAGTCAAGACCCTTGGTCTTGTAGAACTTCTTGGCTTCGTCGATTTGAACCAACAATTCCTTGTACTTGTCTTCTTTGTCTTTGAATGTAAGAACACCCCAGCCCAAAGTAGCTAAAGCATAAGATCCAAACGTCACAAGGGCCCACCATGGCAAGTATGGGAGAATCTCATCGTGGATCTTTTGTCCGGTGGGAATAACTCCACTATATAAGGCAAAATACACTGCTACCACAGCAAATACAGTCAATCCAGCTTCAGTGGCTTTGGTCATCGTGTCTTTAATTGTAGATGAAAACAGCTGTAGTACTGAAAATTAGTGTCTACGCTGTCATATACGTGTTTGTTGATGGTTATGTTTCTGTACTGTATATAGGACAATGTGAGAATAGTGTATCACTCTTAGCTGAGCAGCTTATTAGCACCAACTATACTACAAGTCTAGCATTCGCCTCGTATGGCTGTATATATCGTTGGATCTGTATTAGTCAAGACATTAAGTCATAGTAATAGCGTATACGTTACATATAATCACATTAAATTTACCATAATTAAGCCCTCTCTATCGAGTCTTGCTTGATAAATCCTACAAGCTCGGCTAGTTTACTAGAAGTATCCTTGTTCATTTGATTGATTTTGTTCATCAAGCTGGTTTCGTCCTCTTCGGTCGCTTCATTTTCGTCTTTTACCTCTGAAGTTTCCTGTTCTTGTTCTTCTTCCTCTTCAGCTAAAACCTCTTCCTCTTCGTCTTCGCCTACACCTGTATCCAAGTCTTCTTCTAGTTTCACTTCGTCTTCGTCAGGCTCCATAGGTTCGTCGTTCAGGGCGTAATCTGTGTTCATGATCTTATAGATTTTATTCTGGTCCATGGGTTCTTCCGCCACAATTCTGTTGAGTTTGTAACGAATAATTCTGCGAATCACCTCCATGGTCTGTCTGTTGATCCAGCCGTCCTGAAAGTCAGGAGTATCGCGCAAAAAGTCGCGGCCAAAGTACTTCTGGTGATCTTCTATAATGGTAGTGATGTCCAAGTCGAGGATATCGCCTATTTGGTATGTCACAGTAGACGGCAAGGTGACACCGTTGAAGAATAGAAACTCCGACACTTGGACTTCGGCATCATCTTGTCCCTTTTTGGTGCGTTTATTTGTCTCAACGACGGTGTTTGGTACCACTTTACGTGAAGCTAGTTTCGACGTCACAAACTTCAACCCGGGGATCCGGAAATACTCGCTCTGGTAGATCCAGTAGGAGGTGTTGCTTTTCGGGTCAACTCCGAACTTAACGTTACAGAATCGCCACGGTCCGGACTTGTAAATATATGTTACATATGGAAGAGCCTGTTTGATGAGCCTACGCAAAGACGGGGCGGCTATGTCTTCCAATTGCTTCCGGAGCCAAATCGGCTTGACTTCGAACAAGTGCTCCAACCACTCAATACAACGGAGAAGATAGTAGTCCGAGCTGTAGACCGGAACATTCTTCGATTTCAATTGTGCTAGATTATCTACGAGTTCCGGAGCCGGCAGCTGCGGAATTACATTGGTATTGTAGTCTATCATCTTTGTATACAACTTCACCGAGCCTTTGGTCGAGAGCATCTTGATTTCACCCGACTTGGCATCCTTAACCGCAGTAGTGAACGGATTCTTCTGGTACCTGTAATCGAATGGAAATCTAATAGGCGACAAAATAGGGGGTGGAGGCAAGTGGTGGTCGTGATTAAGGGAGTACAATTCCGATTCCTTGTAGTCAGGGATGGCTGTAAACGAGTTGTGTTTGTCAAAGTAGTTTTTTACTGTCTGGTACTGGTTTGAGTTCACTATGCTGTCGTTGAACTCCTGAACGGTGACATTGTTTTTGGTCGAGATCTGGAAATCGGCAATAGACTTGAACAGATATGTTTTGTCAATGATGGCAATGGGATTTACGCGGTGTCTCGGGGTCTGCTTGTTGTTGTTGATTTCTACAAGCTGCTGCACAGAGTACTTGTCGGGATTGGTAGCAAAGTCTGGGGGTAGAGCCTTTTTGGGCACAGACACCTTGAGCAAGATCTTCTCGCTGGTATTGTACAGCGATTGAATGGGATGGTGGAACGGGTCGGATCGCAATCGGAGTTCGAGTGTGTTCTCCACAGTGGTGTGGTTGTTGAGGTTGGACAGTTTGTCTGGGCTGTTGATGACTTCTGAGATTTGGTGTTTTCCACCTATCATGTTAATGGCTCTGTCTACATTTCGGACTATAAGGGGTAGTTCCACCGCCGTTACGTGCGGTATGTCCATAGAGTGCTTTTCCGCTAGTTTCTCCAGTGACATGTTGAATGTTGATGCTATTAGTAATGACTTTCAGGTGTTATTTATTGATGTTGTGATTTTTCAGTACTATTATTTTTATATATATGTTCCTGTGGGTGCGAATCTGAAAGCTTGGGTGCGAAACAACAGATATAGAAACAGAGAATACAAGAGAGATAAGAGCAATATATGGAGAGAAGAGATGAAGACTAGCGATTATCAATTTAGCTAGTGAGAGCATGGGAGAGTAGAGCTATTACTTTCTAGCGTGGATAAGCTATGGGACAAATACATACATACATACATAACAATTACATATATATATCTCTATATCTACAGTCAATATAAGACCAATACTGAAGTTCTGAACGACGAATTCAAGTTCTCTATTCGCACGATCCTTATTGTCCTCGACTTTGGCTTTATGACATCATGCTGTCAATCTCGGACAATAGATCTCATTATAGACCCTATATCTCAATTGTTTCTGGTCTCCCAGCAAAGATCCAAATCTCGCAAAATCTACCAACCAATTCTCCATTGCTCCACACCAATTCGACAACCCTCCAACACCACCATTTCCATCACTATCCATTCCATCTGAATCTCATAGAATCTCATCACTCAAATCTCTTATTCCCTCATCGGTCCAACCAGACACTCGGCGATCCGGAGGTTCCAGTCCTGCACCGACACCGATCCTCTGACACTAATCTCCAAATCACAGACGCTATGGCACGTGCCATTTGTCACATTCACCATCCATTCTGCAGGAAACAGCCTCCTCCCATTGGCCAGCACGGCTCGGAAAATGTCCGCATCCACAGTCAAAGTCTGGAGTCGTCCTCATGTGCTCACAGTAGCCAGACTGCCCGCTATAAAATAAAGACCATCCCCAATTTTTCAAAATCAGTCAATTTTTCACTGATTCTTTTCAGCTCAGGAATTATTCTCCATTACTCCAGCAATGCTCTCTAAAATCGCTACCAGATCATTCTCCTCCACTGCTGCCAACGCCCACAAGGTCGCCGTCTTAGGTGCCGGTGGTGGTATCGGCCAACCTCTTTCCCTCTTGTTGAAGTTGAACCACAAGGTCACCGACTTGGCATTGTACGATTTGAGAGGTGCTCCAGGTGTCGCCGCCGACGTCTCGCACGTCCCAACCAACTCCACCGTCAAGGGCTACAACCCCGACCAATTGGCCGAAGCCTTGACTGGTGCTGACGTCATTGTCATCCCAGCTGGTGTCCCAAGAAAGCCAGGTATGACCAGAGACGATTTGTTCAACACCAACGCCTCCATCGTCAGAGACTTGGCCAAGGCTGCTGCAGAAAACGCTCCAAATGCTGCCGTTCTCGTTATCTCTAACCCAGTCAACTCCACTGTGCCAATCGTTGCTGAAGTGTTCAAGTCCAAGGGCGTCTACAACCCAAAGAAGCTTTTCGGAGTAACCACGTTGGATGTCTTGAGAGCCTCCAGATTCGTCTCCGAAGTCGCTGGTACCAACCCAGTCAACGAAAAGGTCACCGTTGTCGGTGGTCACTCCGGTATCACCATTGTGCCACTTTTGTCTCAGACCAACCACAAGGACTTGGACACTGAAACCAGAGATGCATTGATCCACAGAATCCAATTCGGTGGTGACGAAGTCGTCCAAGCCAAGGATGGTGCTGGTTCTGCCACTTTGTCTATGGCCCAGGCTGGTGCTAGATTCACCAGCTCTGTTCTTGACGGTTTGTCAGGTGAAAAGGATGTCATTGAGCCATCTTTCGTCGACTCTCCATTGTTCAAGAGCGAAGGTGTCGAATTCTTCTCTTCAAAGGTCACCTTGGGCGTTGAAGGTGTCAAGACCGTCCACCCATTGGGCGAATTGTCCAACCACGAAGAAGAATTGGTCAAGTCCGCTAAGGAAACCTTAATCCTGAACATCAAGAAGGGTGTCGAATTCGTCAAGCAAAACCCATAAGTAGAGTGCTGATGTATATACGTTATGTCTCATCTATGAATGAATGAGTATGAAAAACTGATGTAGAGTAGTCTGTATACTGTGATCAAGGATTGAAGATTGTATCAATGAAGACCATGAGCCTGATTCGATAGGCTGGTTTACTGGATGTAGTCAGTAGAACTCAAGTTGATCTCCCATGTTACACTTCTAACCGAGGAAGATAGATTTCTCACAATTTACCCCATCCTCAAATGAGCCACCTACTTCATTCAGTACTACCAGAATACACCAGTACAATCTTTTATGAACCTTCTTGTCATTATATATATGGTTTAAGTCATATTTTTCTTATATAGCTATAGCAATGATTTGCTATATTCATAATTTGCTTTTCTTCCAGAACCACAGAATGTGAAAAATTCCGCCCGATTTGGAAATTGTGGGGCGGACTTTCACTTACATAATAGCTTCACATAATAGCAGAAGGCTACGAACAATAGGTCGAAGCAAAAAGAAACGATTTTTGTTCTATTCTTCAATTTCAAAGATTGGTTTCAAATTGTACAACGGTATTGTTGTCCAACCAAAGGAGTAACAATCCTCTGCTGTTCAAGCATGTCAATGTTGGTTCTGTTTAATGCCCCAGTTAGGGTAAAGCTTCGTTGTGTGGGTAAATGGTGTGCAGACAATGTACATTTCGGACTTACCGTAGAAGGAAAACTATCCAGAATCGGCAAAATTTTGCAACGGTGCTGTCTTTTTTAAAGTGGTTGCGAAATTCTGCGCGCGATTGGTCGTTTCTTTTTTTGACTAATCTAACCGAGGGTGCAAATAATGAAAATGCTATATCCGACCTCCAAGACGCTTGCAAATGTGGCCACCTATATTCTAGACGTTCTGGTGAACAACGGCGTGGACCCCATTAGTTGCAGGAACTCCTGTGTTCCATTACTCATTGTATGGCTGCTTGGGGCAATTTGTGTTTATTTGCTGATTATGTTATAAACAGAGCTATTATTGTTACTCAACGTCAATAAACCCATTTTCTGAGCCAATTGACCAGCCATTGGCTCCTATTCAGAAAGTGCTGAATGCTTTTACCATACGATCAAGTTGCCGTAATGTGTTTATAGAACCCTGAAAATTTTTGTTTCAGTTTTCGGATCTGCGACTCAAGAAACACAAGAAATTCCGGTTCCGGGCACTACATAAATCTCAGGCAATTCATTTTGAACCCTGTTTTGAAACTTTCAAACCAAGTTGTTATTGTCAATTGCAACACTATTTGGGGCCCTTGATTAGAAACGCACGCCTCTTTACCCAGAAAACAATGAGCCCGTGAAGTCGGTTGGGAACCCTTAGTTCAAAATTGAAAATCAATATTCAAGACGCGTCTCCCGGTTTGTGCGCGCAATTGACCGGATGTGGGTTTCGAGAACCGGTCCAACCAATGTCCACCAGCGCCTGGATCATACAATTCCACAAAAGTACCCTTTACAATCCTTTCATGTCTTGTATAGACCCGAGACATTGTTGCTGTGGCATAGACCCAGCGTAGAAGCATGAGAACTGGAGCCATGCATTTTGGGCTTTGACACACGCAAGATTAATTGTTGGAAGTTTTCTCTTGTAAGCTTACTAAGATATCGCAAATGGAGGAGTTAATATATTCGTACTCGATGAACAATTTTACAATATGTCAGTGAATATTTCAATGAATGAATTAATATTATATCTTTCGGGGTCTGGGCGATTTTAGGCAATATCAATTTTTCACACACTTCTCATTTTTTCCACCAAACACTCACAAAGCCGATCCAATTGCCTGAGCCATCGCAAGGATAATTGGCCAACAAGGTAATCAAATATCTACCTTTCGAGCTTAAAAATCTGTGAAATGGTGCGGAATCGAAAAATCCATCTTCGTCTAAACACACGGGTTGTAGAGACTGTACTGTAGCAACTACTCCTCTTCAATGAGGTTAAATACTTAAATAGTAATATCTCGTGTCAGAATTCTCGCAGTTTAACATGCATTCTCCGACGAGTGTAAAATTAGAACAGAGGGGCTGGACGATCTAATTTAAGCATACGGGGCTGTCGGAGCTTAGACAATTAATTGTGGTTAGAGAAATAGAGCAGCTCACTACAGAATTAAGATCCGTATTCGACATCGAAATTCGCCTATCAAGACAGTTCGTAAATAATAGTGTATAGTATCAAACGGCAAAAAAATCATACGTTGTACTGATTGAATTTTCCAAACCATTAAAAATCTTCTCTCCTTCTATCTAGGACCTGGACACAAGAGAAATATGCTTGCGTGCAATTCCGAGTTGTGTTATCTGAAAACCGTACAGCCTGTCTTATTCCGGACATACGCGTCATAGTGGAATTTTTTCCCCAAAGCGAAATTTGCTCGGTAGGGCCCCCGGTTTCATCAATGAAACCGATTACAATTCGCACCAGCGTCCCCGGATCTCGTTCTCTATTGTCGAGTACTGGAACAATGTGCCTGGAGAACAGCATTGAAGAGTGCTAACCGGGATGATGGTCTAGAGGAGAATATAGCCAAGCAACCGCTCTTTCTAATTCAGCCAGATATATCTATTTCCCTTTCGTTTCTATCATCACTCGCCATATATATATAAGTATATATCTAAATTGCGAGATAATTACGAATACAGGCAGTCGGTAGTTTCGAAAACCGACCCCGAAACTCTCACAAAAGAAGACCTCCATAAAAGCTTGAAGGCTGAAACCTCATCTTTCTTCTTTCTCTTCATATCCATCCCATACCCATTTTCCATTTCTTTTGTACTTGCTTTTCAACCCCGTTGCCCTCGCTTTGTAGACCTCGGCCAACTCCTTTGACATTCCTCTCCAACCTTGTCAGCAAAACAAAGAGGGCCCTCCTTTTCTCCCCCGGTGTGAGTGACTTCCGACTTGAACCAACCAATGGACAAATACTTGTTAAGTTCGCCAACCCTGCTTTCCCAGCCGTTCGAGGTTCAGACTGTAGACGTCTTCGACGACCAAACCCGCACATCTTCTGGCCATCAGGAGTCGATGTTTTCCCGAGAAAACGACTACAACGTCGAAGTGGTTCCAGTATCGTCCAACTCACGAAATTCCAGATTGTATCTCGAAGACTTCCAGCGAAGAATGAACAATCTTAATGAAAGCATAGAGAATGAAAGCATGAACGATAATAATAGCAATATTAATAACATTAGCAATCATAACAATCATAGCAATAACAATAAGAATACGACCAGTGACTTCGACTCTACAGTTGTTCTAGACTCTGGTCGGTTCTCCCATTCCAAGAATATTTCTTTGGATGAGGGTACTTACCATATGCTCCACGACCATGTCAATAATGATGAACTTGACGAAATCGACACAGACAACGATCTCGACAACGTAAACAGCAACAATCAAAAATTTCTCAACGATAATAAGTTCGATATCCATAATGAAAATGATATCGAAAATAGCAATTTCCATAGTATGGAGTCGGGGTTCGGTTCAAGAAAACCTTTTCACCAAAATACTCTTCTGACTTCTTCTATTGCATCAATGAACCAAGATCCTCCGTCTTCGCAATACGTATCTACGCTGGCTATGGCGTATCCGACTTCTGCCTCGTCTTCGATGCCGCAATCATTTTCCAATAATACACTTTATTCTATGGAATCTATACCACAACTTTCACTGTCTGCTTCGAACCAATCGTTGAGCGACTCCCCTTCTTCGTTACAACAATTTGCTCAGCTGCTGAGCCAAAAGCTGAGCGTAGCCACGAACTTCCAACCCGTTATGGCTACTCCTCGTCGTGCTGGTCGTAATAAGTCACTCTCTATTTCGTCTATTAACAATGCCAGTGCCAACATCTTCAACACGCCTCTTCGTGGCCATTCTTCTTCAGCATTGTCACCTGTAGCATTAACCAAAGTCTCCAAGACTCCTCACTCAAGCAAAGTTAAAGGACACACTCGTTCCAGATCTCGGATGTCCATCGACTCCCTGAATCTCCCGCTCTCGTTAGCTGGAGTCGTCGCAGGTAAGGCTGCTTCATCATCATCGTTTTCGGCTGGAGCAAATGCCAATCTAAACCCATTCTATTCTCTGTCCACCTTTGTTTCTCCCAGAGTGTCTAAGAGTGGCGATTTAGATGACTTTGGCACACCGCTTCAAACCCCGGGACAAAGGACTACTATGCATAGCAATAGAGCCAACTTGGCCAGTGAATCTGGAACATCCAATATGAGTTCGTCTTTCTTCAGTCCGAGCAATAACTCGAACTCGAACTCGAATAGCTCTGGGTCGAACATTCCTCTTGTCCTCAAGCGCCACGATACTCTTGATTCTATCAAGATTGAAGAACAGGAAGACGATGCTATCAAACAACTCAAGAGGTCCAAATCATATTCTAGTATTGCTGCCATCCTGGCTGCTTCTAGAATATCAGTGACACAGGAATCTGACATGAAACGAGATGATTCTTTCATCAATGCTGCTGATCTATCACTTCGTCTTATAACTAGTCAGATCGGCTCAAATACCACCATAACAGAGTCCAACGAGAACCCTGAAACGCTTTCTTCCAGTTCAACTCCAGGAATTTTCTACACTGATACTTCGCTGCTACAATATGGCCAAAATCTCAATCTAGCCGATGCAACCAAGTCATACACGGTTCCCAACTCGGCCCCTGAATACAATGACACGTATTTAGAAGCTAGCCATTTCACAGTTGCTCCATCGTACCGATCTAAGGGTGTGGATTTATTACTGCTGCTGTTTACTACAGACCTGAACAACCTCTTGGACTCCAGCATGGCCAAGTTCAATAAGAATCTCGTCAAGAACTTGAGCCAGTCAGTATCTACATCTTCGTTCACTAAGTCGTATCCAGCATCTATAGATTTGGCTTCTATAGCTACGGCACCCTTGTCACGTTTGCAAGATGTCGACAACCAGAGCTTGTCCAACACTAACTCCATGTCATCTCAATCGACTCCATTGTCGTATCCTGTCGGAAATGTGACTGTAGGCTCGCAGCCAGGCTTGCTTCCGCCAATGGCAGCGTTTCCAGTACTGCAAGAAATGTATACCATGAACGGTGGGATTCCATTGCATCATAACGGACTTTCTATGGCTATTCCTGCTCCTCTTCAGCTAGACGATAAAGTGGAAAAGGATAGAGCCAAGAAGAAACACAAGTGCCCTATGTGCGATGCCAGATTCCAGCGTCCAGAGCACGTTAAAAGACACATGAAGAGTCATTCGTCGGAGAAACCGTTTGAGTGTGACGAGCCAGAGTGTGGAAAGAGGTTCAACAGAAAAGATAACCTCAAGGCACACCTCAAGAAGATACATGGAAGACAATTGTGAAAAAACTACGGAATGTTTTCAAAGACAAATGTGAAATCCAGAGAATGATTTCAAGTCATATTGATATCTATTGTTTGATATCTAAGTGGAATAATAATGAATCAGTCACTGTTGCCTGATCTTACACAAGGTTTATATCGAAAGTAACTTTACATTCATCGTAGACATTTTGCATTAAATACACATTTTTCTATTCATCATATAAATTAGTTGATGGCTCTAACGACTTCGTCCACTGCATCACAGAAGTAGTTGATATTGGCATCAGACAAACCAGCAATGTTGACTCTTCCGATAGAAGTCGAGTAGACGTTATGCTTGGCGATAAGTCTATCGTTCTGGGCTGGAGTCAAGCCCGAGTACCAGAACAAACCTTCTTGCTTGACTACATTGTCCCATGTACCTGGAGTTTGCAATTTGGTCAATCTTTCAAATACTTTTTGTCTGACTGATTTCAATCTTCTGGTGATGCTAGCGACATCTTCGCTCCAGACCTTCTGCAATTCTGGGGATTGGAAGACAATAGAAGCGATTCTGGCCCCGAAAGCTGGAGCAAACGAGCATTCAGATCTGAAGAGAGCTACCAAGGTGCTTTGAGCATTGGGCACAAATTCCTTGTCTTGAACAACAGCATGCATGGCTCCGACTCTTTCTCCGTATAAACCCAAGTTCTTAGCAAACGACTGAGACACAAGGAATTCAATTCCCAATTCGTAAAAGTGTCTGATGGCCCAGGCATCCGTTTCTTTATCGCCAGAAGAGAAGCCCTGGTATGCGGTGTCGAGCAATGGGATCACGCTTCTTTGCTTGACCAATTCAGCGATCTTGGTCCATTGTTCTTGAGTGTAGTCAGCACCGGTAGGGTTGTGACAACAAGTCTGGAAAATGAAAACGGAGTCAGCTGGAGCCGATTCCAAGGCAGCAACAACTGATTCGAAGTCTACGTCCTGGGTATCTTCCTTGTAGTGATTGAAGGTAGTGATTTTACCACCAACATGCTCAACCATGGAAATGTAATTGGACCAAGAGGGAACTCCCAAGTAGTAGTTGGTGTAACCTGCTTCCTTCAAGAAGAGGAAAGCCATATGGAGAGCACCAGTACCAGAGATGGTCTGCAAAGAAGCCAACTTGCCTTCGGAAGCATACTTCTCACCGAAAGCAACCTTTCTGGCACCATCCAAGAACTCGGGGATACCTTGCATATTGGTATAGTTATGGCCAGGGTCATTAGCAGCCAATATCTTTTTGGCTTCGGCAACACAGGGGAAAAGGAAGGGCCCTCCAGATTCCGACTTGTAGACTCCGATAGACACATCCACCTTGTTAGGGGAAGGGTCTTGGGCATAGAGGGTCATAGTCTTCACAATGGGATCGGGCTCCTCCCTGACCAACTGGCTGAACTTCGAAGAAACGGTCATGACGGTTTGATTCGCGAAATAAATAACCTAACTATAGTCTTACAGTAGGTGTTATATATATAGCTTTTCTGGAAGCAAAATTCTTAAGATCTCTGGAAATGGTTCTAAGATCTGTGAAATGCACCATCTCCAGGAGGAGCAGATTCTTTTTCCTTTATAGTTATCCACTCAATATGATTCATGCCTACACTTGTAGCACAATACGGAATTGCCCCAAATTAGACTCGGCTATTGAAAAATTTTCTGGGCGCTACCAGTCATCATAGTGAAAGAAGACGTAAGACCGTCGATTGCCGCACAGTTCCTAATGTGGGGCTGCATGAGCCGCACCACTATAAGATGGAGCCCTCAAAATCTCGGGATCTCCACAACCAATAAGGTGTAGAAATAGGTGAGAATAGCGGAAAGTCATGTTTAGTGGTTTCTTGATCAAAAGACGCAATTCTCATTTAGGAATCTGTTTAGGCGAAAACTAGACCGCAGGTACTAGACAATTTCCGCCATTTTGGTATTGCTGTTATGTTACAAAAAGTTTGACAAATAAGATAATATATAATGAAAATGGAACATACCTTGTGAGAGTACAACGATGTAATAAAGGTAAAGCTCTACCAGAAATAGCATATATTCCGACGAGTTTCCGTTTCTTCAATTCTTGATCCTTGCAATACAGATTTCAATTACTCTTAAATGCGATCGTATACTTGACGTAAATGTATGTAGTATCTAAAACAACAAAACTTTTCTATTAACGGTGTATTTTTGGAGTTGATGCTTTGACTCTAGTTCATTAAAGCAAATAATAAATAATATGATCAATAATAATGATATATTTGATCACCTTTCAAACGATTTTTCTCCGTGTCGCAAACCCAAGATGTACCTTACATCTATACAGAGACTCAAACTGTGAAGCATGGGCAACAAATGCAATAGATCGCGGTCTCGCTGGTCGTTGATCCACCCTTCTATCATGACAGCATTGTCTTCATGAAGAGCATAACTTATGGGGGAATTATCGAGGATAATTACGTTCTTAAGATCGTCGTCTTTGACAAAGAACTTGGACAAGTCCTTAATATATCCCACTCCCTGCCGGTATGTGCAATCCGTTCTGTAGTATCTTCTGGTGAAAATCTTACTGGGAACTTCTGAGTCTGGCTCATGTTTAGAGTTCTTCCTCGAGATGTCTAAGATGTCACTTTCCAACCAGTCTATGATAGGATCGGCATATTCCTTGACACTAGCGGTAAATATCTGGAGCTCGAACCACTTGGAGATTTCTTTGAGGAAGTAGTCACAATAGGGTCGTTTATGAACGTAGTATAGAGATGCAATATTGTTGAGTTTGATTTCAATCATTTTCGGAGCAGAAGATGACGAAGTGTTGAAAGAACGGGGCGAGCCTCGTGATAAAGAGTGGATTAACGTCTCGTCGAGATCGAGTATTAGAGTCTTTCTCTTACGTTTTTTTTGGGGGTTTCTGGATAATGGATATAATCGTAATGGGGGAGGTATTATGTATTTGGAATATGAGGTTGGCGATTTGATGTTGTTAGAAAGAATGTTTTCTTGTTTGAGGATTTCCGTCTTGTCGTCTATTTCTGACCGCTGGTCTGGAGTTGTAGACGAACTCATGATGATTTTATTGTTACGAAGTTTACTTCTTTTACTATTGACGTTGGTAGGGTCCCTGTCTGATTCTATCTCTGACCGTTCTGGTATGACTTTTTCGTAGGAAGAATCCATTGATTCTGGAATTTCTTTGACTACTATCAGACTGGACTTGCCGAAGTTTACGAGACCGAGTTGCTCGAAGGTGTAGATGAAGGGGAATGTCACGAGGAGCCATATAAAACTGATGGGTTTCACAATAAGGATGTTGGGCACAAATAACAAAACTTTGATCGAAAAGCGAAATAGGCTTGCGACGGAGCCCAAGATCGAGTCGTCTTCATGGTTCTGATTGGCCATGATTTTGTCGTAGTCGGGCGGGAGAGCCTGAGTCACAGGCGATTCGGTGATCGTCATGGTAGCAGTAGAAGAGCCGGAGTTGTTCATGTTGTTGTTGATATTGATTTTTTCGTTTCCTTCAGCCGTTTCCGTGTTGGCTAGGTTGATTTCGCCGGCATCGTCGAGGTCGTCTTCGTCGAGGTCCTGTGGCGAGGATGTGAGTTCGTAATCCTTCTTCGGATAGAGCGTATCGAAGGAGTTAACTATTAGTTTGAGCGAGTTCATAGTAATGCAATATTTTCATGGAGAATGCAGCAAGGGAAAACAGCTAAACAATGGAAGGTGAATGTGTGGGTGGTGCCTACGATCGTATAGAATGATCTTACGGTACGATAGCTATTGAGACGTATGATCTGACTGGAATCTGCACAATGAGAGGGCGGTTGAAGGATGCGTCTGCCGTTGCTGTTGCTGCTGTTGTTGCTGTTGTTGCTGTTGCAGCTTGTCGTTCAAGATAGTTAATGATAGTTTGAATCTGCAAATCTTTGCCTTATGCTATGAGTATATGTAGTAGGAGGTACGGGATGGACGAAGGGCAGAATAGCACGCGATGGCGAAACACTGGTGTGACAAGATGAGTTTAGTTTCCGACCCACAGCAGTCTACAAGAGCATTCTCCCAGAATAAGGATAAGCAAGAAGAGCACAGAAAGTGACAAGGTGATGAGAGCCCACCCTAGATAAAGAACACCAGTTAGTGCTAACTATAAATAGTGGCCGATGTGCAGGCGAATCGGCGCGACATGCGACATTGCTAATGTTGGGGAACGACCGGAAAAACAAATGGGTGACTACGGTATACGATATAGAGAATGGCCCACGGTATTTTCGCTTGCTGGCGGAACGATCGAGCAGAATGGCGGAGGGCCAGGGCGAAAGAGAGCCCGTGTAGAAGTCCCAGCGAGACGCTGGAGGCATCCGCAATCAGGAGACATGTGTGTTTCTGTGTGTCTTTTTTCCCACAAAAGAGTAGAACATGTGAAAAATTCCGCACCAGTAGACCTGGAGCTTGTAGTGGAACAATATGACACCATGTGGAATGGCTGTCTCGCCCAAGCGAACTACAGGGGATAGTCCGGCCTGTCCATGGTTGCTATTGTAGCTGCCAGCAGCACTCTTTGGGAACCCAACGCATTGCGGGCCGAATGACCAGCTGTTGGGACACAAAATGTCGCTGCATCTTCGGTGATGATCTCATTGAAAAAACAGATTCCCAGTGCTCCCAAAATGTCTGGTTTCGGTGCAACTCGAACAGCCATGTTAATCGCTACGGATCTCGCCTGGGCCCGGCGACAGACCGTCGCTTCACGACATTCCATATTGCACGTTTCTGAGTAACCGTTCTACACGTTGGTGATGGGCTCTGTATGCACGCAGTCCATCACGATTCGTTGGGCAAGAATCGTAGGATTTCCAGAGGCTCAATTAGTTTGTAATCTGAAAAGGTACTTGTACATGAGATTTGCTTCTTTCGGAAGTGTCATTGGCACCCAATCACGTCCATCTTGACGTTTGTACATTTCCGCCGACTTTAGGTTCCCGTACTCTTCTTCTCGTAGTTCTCATCCTTTCTCATCCTTTTTTCTCTACTATTCGTTGGCCAGCATTGCAATTTTCAGTACTATTCTCATTCCGCCATACTCTGGCACAAGACTCGATCTCCTCTCCATGACCTACCTCCATAACGGCCAGCTTGCGACATTCTTGCTGTTTGTTGAGTCGGCCCCACAAATTTCCCAGCCTTTCCAACGTCTGCAAGAGGTGACCCGTTGCCTAATCGGGATGCTCCACTATCCAGTTTCGCACGGCCCTTTTGCGCCCCACCTCCGAGCTCCACCATGAAGTCACTCTTTGGAACAATCGCTTGCAATCGGACCATGACACATCGACATAGTCGGACTCGCTCCAACCTTCGAAGTCGTTAGAAAGTTGTTTCTATTTCAGTGCTGTTGGATTACTATTCCCCAACCCAATGCATTCAACTTGGTTCATTGCTCATTCGTCGTCTCGCTATTGGTACAGTTGTAAGCTATCGTAATATGTAATACTAAGCGTCTTGCACTGTCGGTGAATATTATAAATTAATTGTAACGTCATTAGCCTATATACATAGTGTCTTCATGAGCACAAGTGCGCTGCAACTGAATGCGAGTTTCGCAGCCATTCTTGTCCATGTCAACCCATTAGAACCCTCCTATCTCGCCTAAATCATCCCTTTCGTCGTCCACGATCATGTTTTGATTGTCCGTCACCATATCTACTCTCTTTGCTGCCCTGGTCTTCTCTGTGTCTTCCATCCTTTTCGACGTAGTGCTATTGATGAAGTTCTGGAAAATAGATGTAATGTAAGACACATTTGACCGATACGGGTTCTGGTTGTTTCTGCCGAAAGCAAGCTTCCTCATCTGCGATAGATTGTCGTGTTCATTCTCATCATCTGCTTCACCGTCTTCGCCTTCGTCTTCGTAGCCACTTATCTCGTCCTCGTGTATACTATGTTCGTCTATTCTGAAATTACTCAGCAAGTTTGTTCTCGCCAACCGCATCAAGTCCAGATCGAAGTGCTCTGTTCGCCGTGTCTCGTCATCATTAATGTCATCGTCTTCTTCTTCCTCTGGTTTAATTAGTTTGAGCTGGTTGGTATTGTAACTCTTGCAATATTTGCACTTCAACCCCAATACATGGTACGGCGCATTAGACTTGCCCTTGCAGTCATTGCAGCTGATAATACATCGCCACGAGTTGTACGGCGGCGGCAAGGGCAGCTGGCTGATTTCCTGGTCCAAGAGCCTGAACTGCGTTTCCACATTTACGATTGTCTTCTTACAGATAGGACACTTGTAACTGTGTTTAACCATTTCGTCATAGCAATGCTGGTGGATAGAGTGACCACATTTCATGAACACCACCTTGTTGACAGATGTGAAAAGATACTCGTTGCAAATGGGACAATCACAATGTGTAGTGTTGTTCAAGCACTTGTGCTTTTCCCGCAAGTCTATAGACAAGCAAATGTTACATTCGTCACAGTGGAAGTAGTCCTTGCCTATTCCCAACCCCAAACGACAGATTCCACATTTGTCGCAATGGTAGATATCCTTGGTATGGTCGTTATCGTAAAGAACGCATTTAGAGCAGAAGTAGTACGCCAACTCAGTCTCGCAGTTCACGCAGTAGTTGGACTCTGGAACTTGTGGTGAATTGCAATTCATGCAAAGGATGTGTCTAACTTCCGAACGGATGAGCTTATGTGAAGTAACTTCACTGTCGTGGCAGAAACGACAAGGGTACCACTTCAAGCATGTCGGACACTCTAGCTTACAGTTACGTTGATAGTGTTGACAGCCCATGATGGTATTCAACGGAGGATCATGGAAAGACGGTTCCTGATCTTGTTCTGTGAGGATGACCTCTTCTCCTTCAGACTCGTCTTCTTCTACTTCTATTGCCTCCTCCCCCATCGAAATATCCATTGGAGAAGCTAGTAGCCTAGTCTCAATGTTGTCTTCTACTTCCTGAATCACCAGAGATTCCTCTACTTCTGGAATAACGAAGTCTTCAACAATAGTGGAATCGCCATCATTGTGGTCTAGCTCGTGCAAGACGAGTTTCTGCTTCTTCAACAGTGAGGGTAACTTCAATGCAGACTTGTTCTCCTTCGAGAGTTTTTCGCTGACATACTTGTAATAATTGCCCATCATCAACCTCGTGACAAGCTTGTTCTTTGCGCTCTGGGATATGGAGTCTAATTTCTGGATCTTCTGAATTCTGTTTCGGAGAAGTACCTCTTTCGAGAAATCATTTAACGAATCTAGATCTGTCAACTGCTTGACTTGATCTAAAGTCAAGCCATCGATGTTGTCCAAGTCGCTGGTCTGAGTGCCACTGTCGTCGTTGCTTTCTAGAAGTTGACGACGTCTATATTTCCGCTTGTAGCTAGCCGAAACTGACTCAGGCTTCACTATATCGTACAATAGAGGTTGGTCCTTATTGACAATCTCGCCTACACCTACAGGCTCTGTTATCTCGTCTGTTACCTCGTTTCGACTCTGTCCGACTTGATAGTCGTCCTCAAAGTCGCTGATATCTTCGGCTGGAAGGAATATCGTCTGGTGGATAATATCAGTCAACGGCTGCAACCGGTCTATAGCTGTAGATATGTTAACTCCGAGCCGCAAGTCGCTGAGGAACTTGTTCATCTGGATCCGAGTTGATAGCACCGTCTTTATGGAGTTTGCCAAACGTTGCTGTTCGTGCGTATCATCTTCCGCAGCTAGCGAGTCACCTCCCAGCTTGTCGGAATTACTGCCGTCTGCTACAGCCGAGCTGCTGGTGATACGTGAAGCGATGATGTAACTGGAAACATACCGTGAAAACTCTTTGGGGAATTCCTGAATTCGCGAGAGTTCAAAAGTCGGCAAGTTGGGCAAATTGGGTAAATTGGGCAAATTTGGGATGTTGGGAAGATTTGAAAAATTGGGCATATTCGGCAAATTGAACGAATCCTTGGTGATGTACGACGACAAGTTGAGATTCAAATTGAGATTCAACTTTCCAATTTGATCCAACTGCTCAGTAAGAGAATCTACGTCCGACTCGTCTGAGCCAAGATTCCGACTTCTTCTGCGCTTTTTCTTCTTGTGGTGGATACGGTGGAAATGTTCATTTTCTGGGTGCTCGAGATTATCGAAGGTTTTCAAGTTCTGAGCATTCAAATCTTGCCGTGTTTCGCTATTGTCATTTTTCAGCAGGCTCTCAAGATTCAGTCCGGATGCGAGGGTTTGACTTAGCTGTTGCTTCTCTTGTTCCTTGTGAGTTTCCGGAAAGGTCTGGCTGTTGTAACCTGTGGCTAGACTCGCTGCGCCAGTACCTAATCTCCTAGATTGAGAGTCTGTTCCTTGATCTGGTACGGAATCAGGTGCCAGAGCCGGCATGTTCCAAAGCAGAGACTGTAATGGGAAGCTAGAACGATTCCAATTGGCCAGAATGTGCACGTCGGTAATCGAAACAGCGCTGTTCTGGTTTTTCCAAGATTTGCAAAGGAGAGCAGCTACACTTTGACAGCAGCAACTATGTGTCTTGAGTTGCTAATGTTGGATTTGTGGCCTGTGTAGAGCAGCGGAGATCGGCAATTGTCACAGGTTAGCTAATCAGACAGGAGAGCGGATCCAGAGGGAGTGAAGGAGGAAACCGGCGAGAGAGGCATTGTATGGGTTGTATGGAAATAATACATAGAAGTGGAATAGAGATTTAGTATGTATGTGTGTAGCTATAAAGCAGTGGTTTTTATGTAGATATCATTTTCAGTTGATAGTATATCCCCGGATTCTTCAGTAGGTGCGACTGAAAAATATCTTAACTATGAAGGATAAATACTGAGAACTAGTACAGCCTAACAAGATAGGTTGGCTCGATAGATAAATTGACTCATGACTAACATGTCATTAATCAATATTTAACTACCAGATTTCAGTCAGATGAGACAATTTCTTTTCTACTCCTCAGCTCTTATCAAATTAAGGTACTACGTTCTGCACAATAATTGTTCTAACGGCCGGTAGTCTCCTCGGAACACTAAAACTTATCCGTAAAACGATCACACTACCCCTATTTCCGACCAAATTGCAAACATCGTGAATTGACAATAACTTTTCTAAAAAAGATTCACGGCCCCTAATATCTATTTCACCTATAGACATCAGATCAAAAATACTCAAAGGAGATAAAGTCAGCATTTCATTGAACTCCTTGAATTTTTAGCAATAATCCTATCATCTTCGAATAATTTTGTGCAAAATCTGCGATGAGTTCAGAAATACCGTCTCACATCAATATTCCACCGGAAGAAATACGGCTGTCGATCGACAAGACAGTCGGGTATGTCCGCAAGAACGGTCTGTCGTTTGAACAGCGTCTTTTGGCCAACAATACCGACCACAAGTTCGACTTTCTTACACTGGAAAACGAATTCTACAACTATTATAAATGGAAGACAGAAGAAGGTATACCTACGATAAATCCAAAAGTGGCTACTTTAAACGGTTCAACGAATTCTCGGTCTCAATTAGACAAGACAGAGACGATAGAATCTCCACGAAAATTGAATTTTCTTGTAGATCTTCCGAAGATTGGAACTTTAGATCTCGATATCATCAAGCTTACTGCACTCTATGTTGCCAAAAACGGAGATGAGTATGCCAAAAAGCTTCAAGCGCACGAGATCAAAGTTGGAAATAGGGCACAGTTTGATTTCATTAACGAGAAGCATTCGCTTAATAAACTTTTCAGGCAATATATAGACCAGTACCTGATCATTCTCAAATTCTATTCGCACCAATCTGAAGATGAAGAAGTGAAACAGATTAATGAGCAATTGAATGAAGCAGACAAAATGCTTTCCAACGCCTACAAGAGAGCCCAATACGACAAGCTAAACAAAGTTGAGAGAAAGGAGAAGCAAAAACTTATTGAACAGAAGCAAGCACACTTTGCATCCATAGACTGGCAGGATTTCGCCATTGTGGGCATGATAGAATTCGATGCAATAGACGAAGTTAAAGAATTACCAGCTCCGATATCTCGAGAACGCTTGATATATAGATCTTTAGAAGCTAAGAAAGAAGACTTGGAATTGCCAGCATCAGAACCAGTTCCAGTTACAGTTACAGCCCCAACTCCAAAGTCAGAAGAAGATGAGGTAAAAGATGCTACAGTTCCAAAACCTCCGATCAAAGGTATGAAGATCAGAGCTGCTGGTGAGTCCAGATTAAAGAAAAGTGAAGTATTGAGATCATCTGCAACAGAACCATCTATCAAGTGTCCTATCACTGGAAAAATGATTCCTGAGCTGAAATTCGATAACCATCTCAAGGTCCTCTTGCGTGATCCAAGGTATAAGCAAGAACAGGAAAATTTTGTACGGAAAAATTTCTCGTATGCTTCGAACTTGACTACAGACCAAGTTTACGAGAACATAAAGAGGTTAGTAAGGAAGAGAGATAGTGATAGTGATCAACCACAAAAGAAGAGGCCACAAATAGGACCACAATAGTATATTAATGCACGAATATCTTCATTAAGAACAAAATCTGCAATAAAGGGAGATTCACTGTGATTAGTCTACTAACGAGTATACCGATATTTATATTTTATTAAATACACAAGACAGACTATAGTAAAGAAATGACAAGAAGGAAAATAACTATAAAAGATCATTATGACATACAATGAATTTTATTAGTATTAAAGTTATGTAACCAATAATAATCTTCTAGGGATCACCTTCCTTAGTTCTTCAAAGAGGAAGCTCTCTTCTTTCTGATTTCGAGCTTTTCTTCCTTACGTTCGTGCAATCTCTTGGCCAACAAGTGAGCGTAATCAGCAGCAGCGTCTCTTTGTAATTGAGCGTTCTTGACCTTTTGAGCCTTAAGAGCTCTCTTTCTTTGCAAGGTTTGTGGGGTAACTAAACGTTGAATCTTTGGAGCCTTGGTGTAGGTCTTGTCACCCTTGGTAACTTCACGTCTAACAACGAATTGTCTGACGTCGTCTTCCTTGGTCAAACCGAAGAACTTTCTGATGTGGTTGGCTCTCTTTGGACCCAATCTCTTTGGGGTCGTGGAGTCGGTCAAACCTTCGATGTCGGAGTCACCTTGCTTGACAATGGACAAAGCCAAGACAGCCAAGTCTTGACCAACGATACAGCCTCTGACGGACTTTCTCTTTCTTTCACCGGTTCTTCTTGGTCTGTAACAAGAGTGGCCCCTAGCCAACAACAACTTGACTCTGGTTGGGTGCATGACACCTTGCTTCATAGGAAAACCTTGCTTGTCGTTACCACCAGTGATTCTGAAGATGTAACCCTTGAATTCGTCACCAACAGAGTCACCTTCAACTTCTTGACCCATTCTCTTTTCGTAGAAAACTCTCAACTTGTGTTCATCGTCAATTTCGATACACTTTTGGGTACCGTTGGCTGGATAAGAAATGTTTAACTAGAGCTATGTTAGTATTGAATTCAAAGTGCAATAGTACATCGGAGAATCTGAAAATATGTCGCCGACTGAAAAGTTCAAGAATTACATCGTCGCTTTCGTCTGCAATGTTGGGGCAAGGTTCTGCAGCAATACTGAATCTTATGCTATGGTGTATCGATATTCATACACTAGAATAGTGGGTTCTGATACATTTTTCACTTTAGTTTATGGATTGATGAAGTTGTTGGATGGACTTGGAATGTGCTCCAAGCTACTGGCTATAACTCATCACACTACACTTCACTTCTATCACTTCTCGTATTATACTACATTGTTTGAGCGTTGTTTTCTTTTCCTTTTATATCGTTGGATCCTCGAACTTGTGACGAAATTTTTCATTGACGGAGATGGTTGGTTTCAACAATTCAATTCAAGAGCGGGACGTTTGTATGTACGCTCTCATGTCGGGTATATCTCCGGACAGTCTCCTCTGTTTCATTCATATCTATGTTCACATACCTTCATCTTGAACTACTGGTCTACCTTATACTGAGAAGCTATCAAGAAAAGATCAGAAAAATTTTAAGTAGGTGATAATTTTTTTCAATCGCTGCCAGACCAAAAGACGAAAATTTCTCCCGGGTCACGTGTGTGCGAATTTACTATACATTTCTTCCATAGTTGGGCAAGACAACTTCGACTACGATTGTTGTTGTGTACGGGAATGAGGAAAATGATTCTGTGTGCAGTACATGTAATTATTCGGTGTGTATGTGGAAAAAGGCGAATGGATGCAAAAATGGATGAAGTCGCACTGTTTGGTGGAAATGGACAGTGTCACGTGTCGTTAATGTTATTAGGGTTGTAGCCCTAAACGAGTAATGAAGATCATAGCTGCGAAAAATGGCTGCGAAGAATATGTACATATTTAAAATGGAAAGGCAGGTATCATAATAATGCGATGTACTTCTATATAATTTAGGAGGTACACTTTGAGCCTTGATCAGAATTTATATATAATTTTATCTGAAAGGATCCTCCACCATATTACAAGTGAAGAATTACACTATACCGTTCGTATTAGGTAGTCTAGCCACAATTCATCAAAAAAGTGATTTAATGCTTTTTGTATTTCATCTTTGAAGTTTCAAATACTACACAATCTGTAGTGTACTACTTTCTCTTGTAACTATTCATTGCATCTCGTTTCAAAATACATGTGTCTATCGCTACAAGCAATATTACTGAAAATATTGCCAGTCTCACTTGCTATCTTTCTTCTCGTCGAGCTTGATCTTCGCATTGGTTCCTATAAAGATAGTTGGAGAAAGAGGACCGTCTTTAGGAGCAACTGTTACGGGAACCGGAGATCCTTGCGGCTGCAGAGTTGCCGGCTTGGTTCCTTGATTTCCCGGAAATGCACTGGTCGGGCCGGCCGAAGGTAACATGTTCATGAAGTACTGAGGAATATTGGCATGTATGGGAGTCATTCCGGTGTTGCCACTAGGCCAATCCTGCGGTGCGTAAAAGTTGGAAGGTGATGGGAACATGTCGTTGACGTATCTGGAAGGGAGTCCCGATATAGGAGTCTGTTCTCCAGCGTTGTTGGGTAGGTTGGTGAATATAGGAGGTCGGAACTTCGCATTCGCAGAATAGGAGTCATTTCCATTGGTAAGCTGCTGTCCATACTGCTGGTTGAAAACCTGGTTAAGTATAGGAGTCGGAAGAATTCCATTGGGATATGGATTCGACGGCGATCCTTGAGGTATAGATGAATAGTACATGGCGTTGGCGTTGGCTGCATTATTGTTAATGTTCAAATTGGCTCCATTGTTTACGAGTGGTAATGGTGGGGCCGTGGCACTGGCTGGTGAAGAAGTCTGCGACTTAGATTGTATTGGTAGAGGTAGCGTTGGCTTGCGTGAATCGGGTGATCTGAACGAAGCAAAACTCGAATATTTGGGTGTGTTGATGTTCGGCAAGTTACTATTGTTATTAGGATTTTGGTTATTGTTAATATTATGATTATTAATATTAAGGTTATTGGGAATATTGTTCATGTTATGGTTGCTACTGCCCACCATGATGGAGTTATTGCCACTGGCATTTGTCTGAATGTTAGATGAGCCATTTACATTCGAAATGTCGTCACCTTCGTGAGAACTGGCACTATCATTGCCGTTCTTATCGTTTCCAATATTGGTATTGCTGTTTCCAGAACCTGTCACGGACGTGTTCTGCATGTTGGTGTCGATGGCAGTGATGGTGCGGGCGCTGTCGTTGATTGAGCTCTTGTTATTCAGCGCATTACTCTTAGCATCAGTAGGAATCTGAACTCTTAGCACTGGTCTCTGGTTACTAGAAGTAGAATCGTCCCGTTTGTGTGATATCTTGTCAGTACCATTTGAAGCAGTGCTTCCAGGGGTGTTGATTTCGTCTTCTTTCATTCTATACGTGGTGGGATTGTTGAAAGTAGGCATGTTGGATAGAGAAATATGGTGGGGTGGTGGTGGTGGAGGCGGCCTGTTGCTGTTGAAAACGGTGGAACTGGAATTCTTGGAGTAATCGCTATAAGTTCTTTTTTGTCTTTTAGGCTCTGGAGAATCGCTCTCGTAATCTGAATCATTCTCGTTTTCATCGACATCATTTTCCTCTTCTAGAACAGAAGCTCCAGACTTTCTCGACAAGGACTCATTGAGAAACTTCTTCTTCTTGTAGTTTCCGTAGTTCTCCGGCAGCTTCAGTTCCTGTGGTTTCTTGTTTTTGCATGTGTGCTGGTACGATTTGATCAACTCGCCGGTGTCTACAGACGAAAACTCGTAGATCTTGTTATTTGAACCAACAATGATCACCGCAATATCTACCTGACAAAGCACTGCTAGCTCGTGAGCTTTCTTGAATAGCCCGGCCTTACGCTTGACAAACGTCACCGTTCTGTTTCTGTCGTCAGTCAAGGGCTGGATCTCTATTTTTCTTCTTCCCATGGTGCTATATGACTTTTTTAGATGTATAGTGTTATAGTATTTCAATAGGGTCGTTGTTAGACTCAATCGTATTGGTGGGTTCGACTGTTTCGATTGTTTCGACTGTATCGATTGTTTCGATTGTACTCAATTTGAATAAATTGGAAAAGTGTGTCCGTCGATGACTTATTTGTCAGGTGGCTCTCGGTACACTACTAGTCTGCGAATAAACGTGTGATAACGGTAATGATAGTATATCAGCTATAGGCTGTATGGTATTACGTATGTCGATTTCAATTTCAGATTCACTCGGTTCACAGAGCAATATAAATACAATGGAAATGATTCAAACACAGGCTTCACTTCTGAAATGATTCCAGCAATCAAGTTTCAAATACAGACTCGGCCAATAGCACAAAATTTCTTTTCACAGCTTGCTGCTCTTGTTGACAATTGGAAGGCTTCACGCAGCAAACACAAAAATTTCCAGATGCTGTTTCGCTCTGGAGGTGAAGATGTGAGTTGGGCTATTTTTAACTTGCAGAGTTCAAAAGCCTTTGCTACAAACGAAGCAGGGAACAAAAAAACAGTAGGGAATGCAGGAGTCGTGTGCGAACCACAGGCTGCTGGAATACGATTCTGGCTCGATATTATTTGTATCGGAAATAATATTCACAGTATATTATTCCAGTATGAGGGGACGCCAAGTTGGATCAGATTGATAAGTGAGGCCAGCTGGCGTTATCTGATTCGGTTGTCTGATCTAGACTGATCGCAGTAGTAACCACAAACAGAGTTTCCGCAATTTCATGGAACTCTACGGAGTTAGAAGTACGACTAAGTACTGGGCTTAGGGTGCACTAGTAATTGGCTGAAACTATGCCAGGACCGGAAAAACAAGTTCACGTGCGCTTTTCTCACGTGTACAGCCGTTTCGTCAAGTATGCTTCTAGCAATGGAGCCGTTGATAAATGTAACGAAAGCAAAGAGATGGGACTCTAGTGTGATGTCAATCGGTGGAATTGTGTCGCGCCGGTGGCAGATTCGTGTGTTTAAATATCTGGTCTAGCCCCCAGCTTTCTACGCGCAATTCCATGCTCAGCCCTTCTTTCAATAGGTTGTTTCCCAATTGGTCGAGGGTTGCAGTGGATGCGAAAGCTTCGCCCCTTAGTAAGCACGATGTGGGCAGTAGCGAGCGGAAATAATCCGTCTACAGATACAGTGTTATGATCGTGCTAGAATTTCAGAACAGGAGCATAACAATCGTCTATACGGGAGCGGTATCATGGGAAAGCTCGTCGTGAAGTCCATAGGATTTCAAAGCTGACGGTGAAATCCATCGTGTCCATCGTAGAATTCAAGTCGCTCTATATGTAACGAATTTTATGATATAGCTATGATATCGGACTTCCCTGCCGCCAAGTATGCCCGCATATGTCAACTTTGTTGAAGACATATCGAGGCTTCACGTTGGCTATTTATAGCATTGTCGAAAGCTTATCTCCTTTCGCGTACTACTAATTCTACATACACGGCCGAAAGAGAATATAGTAGTCGGGCTTGATTGTCTTACCCCGTAGCTTTCGATCCTGGGGAGACCCCGGATGGAGCTGGTACCCTAGCTTCAAGTACCATTGTAGAGCCATTTTGTTGTCGGTGAAGACTGTCAAACATGTAGCCAAGCAGCACTCGAAGTACCATGGCCCCGCCTGAACAGTCAAGTCCTTTGCTATGGAATGGAGCACGTCCATAAGCTGTCCCCCATACTTCCGCGACTTGTACTGTGGAGCTATGTGGATCTCGTACAAGTAGAGCACGGTGGAATCATCCCCTTCGTCGCAGAGCTTGAAGCTCATGAACCCCATCAACGTGCCGTTGGCCCGGTCCAGGAGCCAGAGATACACCAAGCCTTCGTCGCTCATTTCTTTCCGTTTGTCTTCTTTCCAGTTAGTGCCAGAATGCTTCACATAGAGCTCACCCAAGTTGGTCTCTACCAAATCAACAAACTCCAGCAACGACTCAGGCTCGATCAGAGGTCCGGCCAGAACATGTACCGTGGCAGATTCAGACGTCCATTCGCGTAATGCTACCAGCTGGGCTCTGGCACAGACTTCGCTCAGTATGTGGACCATAAGCTTGACGTCGTCTTCGTCGAGAATCATCTTGTTGTACTATACAATGTCAGAAGAAGAAGTGTTAGATAGAAGAAGTTTCGCGATGAGAAGTATGTCTACGACTCCTTCGATCACAGTGTAACATAATCCGTTACAAGCCAAAATGTCTACGTTGCTCTGTTTACCCTTCCTCCTGCACCCATCCGTTGGCTATTTTTACGTCATTTACTATGTCTGTTTGTACCCTGTTTTTGTACCGTCTATTTGTTACGCGTTAACTTTTTTCGCCTGGCACGTTACTGGTAAGTTATTTGATAATCAAAATCCTTGCATGTCAGGTTGCTCTCATCTAATACCTACTCCTTTTTCCACATATTTTCCACGTCTCGCCATATTTGTGCTCACTGCCGACTCGTTGATTGCCATAGATATTCCCAGAGACTACCCTGATTGTTAGTGAAGTTCAATTATGAGCACATACGGTTCATATCAGATGATGTCATCGCCGTACTCATACTACGGTCTGATAGACAATGAATCGCTATCGGCCATCTCTCTGTCCGTGCCGATGTCCGAGTCGTATGACTACGACATGGAATCGTCGCCAACTCCGACTCCAGCGGTTACGCCATCGAAGCCAGCTTCAAGCATCTTCAGTTCTCCGGTATCAGCCCCGGTTTCACAGCAGAGGCCCAGAAATGTAGTAGAAGATCTCCACGATATCCAGCAAGAGAGATCGACCAGAATGCTCAAACCGATGTCGACGTCTTCTCCTATACGACCAGGAGAGTTTTCGTCATCATCGCCACTTACGCCTAGAAACAGAATAAATCACCACCACCAGGATGACATCGACAGCAGATGTAAAACTGTGAACATGCGCAATAAACACAACAAGCTACGCCAGGTGCGGAATCAATACAAGCAGGATAAGATCATGTTGCAGCGCAGCAGAGTCAACGACTTGCAGTTTCAGGAAGATTTCAAAAAGAAGTATGATCTTGACTACAATGTAATGGTAGCAGGATACGACTTGGATCAGCTTATAGAGGATGAGCGAGAGTCTGAGACTCACGATGCAGAGATCATGGCCTACGAGCGAGAACTCGAGATCATGACCATGGAGGAAGAACTCGAAATCGCAGAAATGCTTGAAATGATGAATATTGCTGATTCGTAAGGATTGCTGTTTGTATACAAGGGAATTATAGATTATAAAAACATTACGAGACATTGCTGGCAATGAAATTGGGTTATGTATTAATGAATGGGATAGGATTCTTCAACTGGAAGATATTTCGTTATTTTTTATCTTAAAAATCAATTATAATTTAAAAGTACTGTAGTTTAAATGCATTTGGCAGAATAGACGCTAATTGGAGTGTTCAGCTCAACAGTTGTATGTAATGTATTCATAGAGGGAGGGCTTATGGAGATGGAATTAATTGATTCTGAATATCATTTTTCAATTTTCCAGTCGACTTATCTATTTTGCTCAATAATTTGCAATTTCTTTCCGTATCTCCTCAACTTGCAGATCTTATCACTTCACATCCAATTTCTCCTTAGCTTGAGTACGGATCTCATTTCTGTCTCATTCATACAATACTTTCTGACTTTCTGCGTTCGTTTACATATAAATAAGCGGTATTCACCTCTCCACTGACATGTACCCGCTATGATCTCTACTTGCTTCTATCATCTCATGCCTGCATCTTTCTGCACTCGCCCAAAAATAAGGAATTATTTTTCAGCCTGTCACAACCTAAAATGCACACATCACAGGCAACAAAACGTCGATGCGCATTAAGGCTGGCATTTCAGCTTCTTTGCTATTGTTTGGTCGGGTGATCACCATCGCAAAGGCGGAAAACTGATACTTGATTTTCTCTGAATTTTATAAAGGTTTCTCTCGTTTTCTTCTTACAGTTATAACCAAAGTTGACTCTTTCGTATATACCTATACTAGCCTACTCCATTACCTAGTCTACGTTGCCTTATCCGCTTGTACACTTATCCGGCTCATCCCATCTAAAATTCGTGAATCATAATATTAGCATGTCGTCCTCACAAAACTCCAGTCCAGAAATCGAACAGTCGCCTTTCGAAGAATCCGTCAAGAAACAGACCATCAACAACACTGCATTAGATGAAGAAAAGGCTATCTCGTCCGAACCTCAGCCTACCAACGAGATGTCGTTGAGCCAAGCAAAAGATGAAGCTGATAACAACTCATCGTACTCCTCATCTTCTTCCGACAACGACGACGCCGCTTCTGGTTACGAAAGAGAATCTAACGAATGTACCGAATTCTGCATCGAGTGCTGCAACTGTTTCGGCTTGTTTGCTGGCTGTTGTCCTAACGATTCCGAAGGCTGTATCACCAATGTAGCCACCTTTTTTGGTAACGTTCTCTTTGCGTGTTGCAAGTGCTAAATTATCTGGTATAAGATAACATACCTCGTAATCTAGGAACTACTCGTCTATAATTACCCTGCTACTACTCGCAATTCTTCTACAGTCCATTTTTGGTTTTCTATAGGACGTCGAAAATGTGAAATTTCACATTCTTGGTGTTCGCTCATCACCCATAATCTGTTCTCCTGAAAAGGGAATGAAATTTGCTACGCATATCCTCGGGGTCACAAATCCATCTCGTAGGCTCCACAGTCGGTCTACACATATTTTATGTCTTTGTATATACTTAACATAGTATAGAATACATATATTCCTACGTGGACTAAACAATCTAGACTAGACTATACTTGACTCATTTCAGTTCGGAATGTTTCACTAAGAATTGTTTCAAAGATCGACTCTCATCGATTCAGCCGCTTGTCCTGCGCCTGGAATCCCCAAATCCCAGCCATATACGAATATTTGGAAGTGGGGGTGCACACAATAAAAATCTATCCAAAAGTGGTAGGATGACTCTACTGGGCCTACTATTGTATAATGACTTCGGAGTCTTCCAAGTAACGTACCTTAGAGTTTCGACACTATTATTTACTCCGTAAAAAGTCAGTTGTTTGAATGGTATAGCATTTGAGCAATCGTATGAGGCTAGATGATCTTGCAGAGTAATTAGTGTAAACGTCGAAGTTTTGAATAGTCAAATCTAATAAAGGGCTTCTCCGGAATCTATCTGTCTATGTGGACGATATATTTGATTATGTCTGTTAAAACCATTAGTGTGTTGAGAAATTGTTACACTTCAAAAATCATGTTCCTCATTTTTCTTTGCAACCATTTACTTTTTCGCAGCAATTTCTCTAGCGCCTAAATTGTACTTCAACTCTTTTCAACCAATTATGGAAGACTACAACGACGGCGACGATATGCGCCCACCACGGGTTCGCAGATCAGCTACAGACTCCCATCTATTAACCGAAGGCTATGGTTTAGACTCCGCTGAAGGACGCCCTGTTTACAAAAAGTTAGAAGCATATAAATTGACTCGTTCGAGATCGAACAACTTCTTCCTGTCTTTATCTGACTCACCTAATCCAGAAGAGTGGACTTCTTTCCAATTGAGCAAACAAATAGAAAGTCCGAAATCCTCCGGTCATCCATTACTGGCAGCTAGGTATCCATCTGTTCTCCGCCATGACAAATCGCCAGGAGTTGAGAAAATGGAGTTGGAAGTTGTTTCTCCTTTAACAGACGACCCTCTGCTTACAACTACTTCAAATATCAGTCCTAGTAATAATAGAGCTGCAGGAGCCTATGGTATACAGAAATATGCTCTTCCTTACTCCAGTTTGTTGTCTCCCGTAGATTCACATACCAAAAATGGATTTTCGAGATTTCACGAGACAACTACTGGCGTTGAAGAAAAAGAATCCCTCAACTCGTCAAAAAGTTTTTCTGATGAAAAAAATACTGGGAAAAATTTCAAATTGACGAGACTGCTGCTTCTAAACTTTGTACTCGGTGGATTGGTTATTCTCTTAATATGTGCGTTCGTGCCACCATTAGTCATACTTGCCGGCGGTACAAAAGAGAGTGTTCTGAAATTCTTCAGGAAGGAAGGAAACAGAAATGAAATGCTTCCAATATTGATGGAAAAGTATGGCTATAATAATCAATCAAGCCCTAATATTAGCATGGAATCTCATACTCCTCATAAAGTAGAAGAACCCTACTTGTTTGGCTTGGCATATTCTCCTACTAATGCTTTGGAACCGAGATGTGGCATGACAAAGAGCGAGGCTGTTCTTGACCTATTGGCAATGCAGGCAGTCACTGGTAGAATCAGAAACTATGGCATGCAGTGTAATCAGTCTGAGTTGATTCTTGATGCTATTCAATCTCTAAATTTGAATATGAAATTGGCAATGGGAGTTTGGATTGGTGCGAGTGATAAGATAAATGAAATTCAGATGAAAACAATGAAATCTGTACTTTCTAAATATCCTAGGAATCTCTTTGAATCCATCTTCATTGGAAATGAAGTTTTGTTTAGAGGAGACAAAACAACTAAGCAATTGTTAAACTACATTAATGAAACTAGACACTTTGTTCACTCCTTAGGTTATGATATACCAGTTGGTACATCGGAAATTGGGTCTTTGATCAACAATGAGCTTATTGAAGGCTGTGATATAATAGGTGCAAATATCCATCCTTTCTTTGGCGGGGAAGAAGTCGAAAAGGGAAGCGATTGGACCTTAGATTTCCTCAGGTACCAAATAGAACCTATCAATTCTAAGAATACTACAATAGTTATTACAGAAGTTGGATGGCCCAGTAGTGGAGGAAAATATCAGAAGGCACTTGCTAGTATTCCCAACTTGAAGTATCTATTGGAGGATTTCCCATGCAAGGCAAAGGTCAGTGGATACGGCTATTATTTCTTTGAGGCGTTTGATGAACCTTGGAAGAAAATTTTCTACTCGGGAAAGAATAAATGGGAAACCGAATGGGGAATATTTGATAAGGATAGAAAGAAAAAAGTTGACTTCAAGAGTCTTGGATGTTGATTATGTAACTAAAACAATGGCTGCGAAAATATAAAAGAAGACTAGGAGCAGTGCGAAGTATAATCTCTATAAATTTGTAGAAGATTAGAGAAATTCTAGGGAAGTATGATTCAAGTGGAATCATTTTGGCACATTTCTTGGTGCAGATGTTTGTTTCAATGCTCAATTTACATTTATAGGTTGTTTGTATAATTTTAATCTATTGTTACAGAAAGATAATTTAGATATGTGTGTCACATTATTTGTTTATATTACCAGAAAGTAACGGGATTCAAGGTAAACCTCAGAATATCGGAAAGAGATTAACATAAATACAAGTTTGGATACCACAAGCTAGATTTCCTTAACTATTACTTTGATAGCGGTAGTTTGAGTCAACAAGGTTTGAGACGAAGGTTCTGAGGTGAATTCAAAAATTAATACATTTTCTCAGATCCAAATAAGAATCTTTGATAATTATCTATTAACATACTATTATTGGATAAATAGTAAGGCAAAAAGATCGAATGGAAATTCAGGGACTTTTCATGGGTGTTCAATGAATCACACACAGTTATTGAACACCATAATGTCAATCTATTGACAAATGATCCTCAAATCCATCACGAAAGATGAAAGATTTTTTTTGATGAAATGGCATGTATTGCTATCAAAGTCTAACATATTGACTACATAGTTGAATAATCCTCTAATCTTTTTTTTACGATTCTAATCCATCCCAAGAGATGGAGGAAATCCGAAGATAAAACTCCTGGCGAAAGATCCATACCGCAAACACGTGATTTAAATAACTCACAAGTTTTGCGAAATCTATAAACTCCACAAATCTGGCAACTTGTCCGAGTGGTTAAGGAGAAAGATTAGAAATCTTTTGGGCTTTGCCCGCGCAGGTTCGAGTCCTGCAGTTGTCGTTTTTTTTATTTATAGCAATACGAATTTACAGAAATGTATTTGTTAACTAAAAGGTTTCATAGGTGATTATTTTTTGATCATAAAGGGAATGCAGAAATAAATAGAAGTATCTAAGAATAACTAGAATAAATACGAACATGCGACGAGAGCAAAAGCTGTTAAGAGGTTTGTAGGTGCTACTATGGAAGCGCCAGAAGACTTTGTAGTAGACGATGAGGAAGTGCTATTACTTCCATGAGTTCCATGAGTGAGACCATAGCCAGCACCAGCACCAGCACCGGTACCGACGTTTGTACCAGAGCCTCCTCTTGTACCAGAAGAGCCAGAAGTAATACCGGTACCTCCTCTAGTTCCAGAAGAACCTGAAGAACCACCAGTAGAGCCAGTAGATCCTGTACTACCAGTAGAGCCAGTAGATCCTGAACTACCAGATGAGCTACCTGAAGAACCACCTACCGTACCCGGTTGCCCAAAGTAACCACCAGAATTGCTTGAACTAGAGCCACTGGAACCACTGGAGCTTCCTGTGCCACCATAGTAACCACTTCCAGATCCACCAGTAGATCCCGAGGAAGAACCTGAGGAACCTGAAGACGATGAACCACTTGAGCTCCCGCCAGAACTACGTCCACCAGAACTACTTCCACCAGAACTACGTCCACCAGAACTATGTCCACCAGAACTGCCTCTTCTCTTTTGCAAATCTACGGTGTCTATGTCTTCTTCATTTTCATCGACATCCTCTATCTGTTGCATGTCGTTGCCAAGCATTATGGGTAATTCGCTTTTCACATTGTCCAACTGCTTGGCTATTGCGTTGGGTATCACTAGGCCGACTGCTGCCTTGGATGCGATATTGAGAAGCAATAATAATGACAAGACCTTCATGTTTAAAACTATTGATGAAATCGCTATGGTGTGAAATTAAACTCTGTTCACAATGGGCTTGGCGTATGAAAATTTTAACAGCGCTGGGCTGAATACTTATAGGAAGGGGACGGGCCAATGCAAAATTAATACCGAAATGGGAGATAAGGTATGGTCAGAAATTTCTTGTAGCGCAAGTTGAAATGGAGTTAATCGAGTCACTCCAATTATAGGTGGATCAACAAACAGCAAAATATTATAAGCCTCTAAGTAGCGACCGTGTAATCAAAAACTGTATAATGGAAGATTTCCTGTGAAACCATTGGGGCAGGATTCCTGCACATGAAAAGTTCGTAAAATAAAGTTGGAATTCTATGCGAGTGATCACTACGCAGGCTGAACTGCCTCGTCACTCAAATAGCTTATTCTGCGGTCCAGGCACCATTGGAGCTCGATTTCCTGTTTGGGACACTATGGATAATGACCTTTTCGCAACCCAAAGTATCCTTCTGGTGCCTTCTGTGCATCGAGCCATTGTTGCCGACCATGACCGCCCTCTATGCCCATTTCGCCGACCTGGTTTCCCCACCAATTGAGCGGATGAGGGTGGAATTGCACAGTAAAAAAGATCATGAGTGCGCTAAATGCAACGCCAGCTGATAACGCACTGGTGAGAATGTAGTTGTACTTCTCCCACCACAAAAGGTAGTTCTTCTTGATGTGGTACATGAACATGTATGACACATACAAGCCTCCGGTGAAGTACAGAAGGTTGTATGGGGCGTAGTCGAGAAAACCACCAATGATAACCGTCGGCTGGAAGTATCTTGTGAGCTTCTTGGGGCCGTTGTTCTTGAACCAAACGCAAGGTAGCACAAGTAACGTACCTAAAAGAAAACACCATTTCAACACTGGATACACACCGCTGAAAACTTTGGCCGGGCCGATTTCGCCATACTGGACACTAGAGTAGAAGTATGTATTCGCTCCGGGACAGCTGAGCTTATCTTTCTGGTGACGGTCGCAGATATCAGCCACATTTTCCAACTGCCAGTTGGCAATCAACAATGCCACAATCACACTCAAGAAGGTAGACGCCATCTGACCTCTGAATATCGCACGAGGCGGTACCTTGGAATAGTGCGCCAACTTCTGGTCTGTGATATAGTTACTAGCCTGACTATCTATATTGTAGCCAAAGCTCTTCAACGTAATCAAAGCGAGCCCCGAGTTGGGAATAGCATAACCTACAATTAACTCCACGAGAACATTTAGCCCAAACGAGAAGCCCGTGACAGATGCAATGGATGTCAAGGGAATCAAAAAGATGAGGTTGACAAAAATGGTGAAAAAGATTCCCCAAACTGGCGTCTCTGTAGGGTAGAAAATCACACTAAGCATGGCGAAAACAGTGCTGCTAATCAATATCACCATGAACCACCAGTCAGGTACATCCTTGTACTTGGACATCATCTTGCAATGGGGGTCGTCAGCGTATCTGCCGTATATGTTTTTGTTGATATCAGGTTTGAACGAATCCCTCATTGATGTCCAGACATTTACGAAACTAGACTTCATCGACTCCCATTCAGTAGCAAAATGGTACAATATAGCAAACGGATACAAGCAGAAGTAGGCACCGTACAAAACCAAATTGGCAGCGGAGAAGTACGGTGGTCCAACCTGTTTATATTTCGAGTCATCAAACATGTTGTCTTCGTTCAAGATATCGTGAACTTTGTACAACTCGCCCTTGTTATTAAATAGCTTATTAGAATTTATGGGAATATATCCTGTCCATTTGTTATTGGTATAATACACAATAATGATGATGAAAAATGCAAGTACTGAGCCAATGTATCTATTGGCATAGGTATAAAATGGAATCGTAAGACATCCACCAGAATCGAGAACATTCCAGTCAAACGTCGGCAATGGATTCAATCCCAAGCCTGCAATAGAACCGGTAATGTTAACTAAATGGATCAGACTAGGATTAAACCAAGTGGGCCAATTGAATTGAGATATGGCGGTAAAGAAGTAAGCTGGAATCCAGTTGTAAACAAAGCTAATACTCATGACAAGAAAGAAGAACGAGAACTGGGAAATTTTCCATCCGTAGACAACGTTATCTAAGCTCTCTTCCTTCATCAACGCTCTATTCAAGGCAATGGTGGGAAGAATTGTTGGCCACAAAGCCTTACTGGGATATACACAGACTTTCTTCATCAATAAGGCAAACCCAAACCCAAGAAATTGCGTCGAGAATGCCAACAACACTTGGTATAACCAAGTAACCCACTTCAAGCCATAGAAACGGTCCAATTTCATGACGAATATGTTGTAGATCAGGTAGGGAGTGCCCGCCGAACACAGGAAGATTATGGTGCTTAACATCATTTCTTTGTATGTCCATGGCCCCGGATTCAATTCTATGGCATAGCCCATAAATCGGATGGTTTTATGTGGAACATACTTTTCCCATAATTTGCCAGTAGGCATCAAGAGGATCTGTACAGTGTGAGAACTTAAGCGGATACTAGGCATTCTATGTACAAAGAAGTTGTTGATGATAGAGCCTATCAATGTCCAGAACAACCCTATTACATAGACACGTAACGTCTCCACAGGGATACTTGGATCATCGCAGGGGTCTGTAATTGCCCTGATCTCAGGATACGGTGAATGGAAATGAATGAGTGCTGCTTCTAGACGGATCTGAACTTCCCAATCGATCACCAGTAGATACACTTTGTTCTTGAAATTTTCAGGAAACGTTGATGAGTCTTTTTGCATTTCATCGAACTCTGCAGCCTTCTTATTTTCAATTGTCTCTTCATAATCTGAAGGTATCACAGCTACTAAACGTTCCAAGAGTCGGTAATCCTCATGCAAGAAGTTGACATCACCACTATGATCCACAAGAGCATTTCGTATAATCGAAATTGCTACTGGAATCGGCATCTCGGCAACTCGGTCAATCATGTATTCGGCATCTCGCGTGAGTCGTACATCATCCAATGTAATGATTGTGCCAAATTGTTCGTCACTTATCATGGCTAACCTAAGCAATATCAATTGCATTTGAACCGTGGAGAAGTTCCATCTGGAGGAATCGCCCTTCCTTTCCAGAGGCAGAGACTCGGCTACTGGAACATCCAGGTAGTTCGCAAGCTCTATATATTCGGGTTCTACCATGGATTATACGATTTCTAATGCGGATTTATATGAGTGTATTCCTATTTCTAGTTCTTTCTCACTATCAGAAGTTAAACTATGTGTTCTGACATATTTTCATGCAGACTGTTCTCGTTTGAATTATAAAGGTGCGTAAAATTCGCAGCAAGCTTTTTCAATTATTGCAATCTATTAACTACACTACAATATGAAAATAAGCACTTATAACAATCCATAAGAGAAACATACCAAGGAGAATATTTAAATTCACTACTTAAAAGAAGCTTTTCCACGTTCCAAAGAATATTGCTTTCATTCCAAGACCGTTTTCAACAACTTTCCTATCTCAATCAACTTCTCCTCAGTGTTTCTCAAACCAACTACACCTAAGTTCACGGGAGCATTGACAAAGCTTTCAGGAGAATCATACGCTTCATAATTATACTTGTCATATTCGTTTAAAGGAGCGTAGTCCTTAATTGGCTGATCAAGTTCAAGACTAACTTTTGTAACTGGGAAAACCAATACTGGATAGTCCACACAGTTCCATTGAGCGGTGTATCCCCAGTACTTTGCAGTTCTGTGTTTGGCTGCTGGACCAGCGAACACGGGAGCAATTACTCCGTCCAATTCTTCTCCATCGTCATTGTTGTACGACAACCAGTGTTTAAGGTAATCCTTTCTGTAAGCTTGCTTTTCCAAGTTCCATTTCCAAATTTCATGTACAGTCAACTCCTTTGCACCCTCAATGGCCCACTTTGTTTGTTCAAGAAGGGGTTCACCAGTACCTTCCAAAGTTGCTTTAGTGTCTGCTCCTCCATCTTCAAAGTATAAATGGCCAAGAATATCAAAGGACTTCTTATGGTCGTAAGGTTCGAACTTGACAACCTCCACATTAGGAAGTTTACTAAGTTTTTCTTCGACTTCCTTAAGTGCCCTAACAACAGGTGGTTGTGGAGTACAAATACCGTCATGAGATAAGATTCCGATTCTTGTCTTCTTGCCAAACTTTGGAGTTTTCCATTCTATCGCAGAAGTAGATGGATCAATGAGCCATGGTTTGGAATCAATAATAGTCTTCATGGACAATTCCAATAAATCCAAGGATCTGGTTAATGGTCCAGTAACAGAAAGAATAGACTCTGAACCTCTCTGGCAAGAGTAGTAGTCCATACAGGGCAATCTGCCAACGGTAGTTCTCATACCCCAGATACCATTAAAAGCAGAAGGACTTCTGATACTTCCTCCAATATCACTTCCATATCCTAGAGGAGAAGCGTGGATACCATTGATAGCACCTTCACCACCGGAAGAGCCACCACAGGTCAAATCACTGTTGAACGGGTTAACTGTCCTACCGTGAGAAAGAGATTCACATTCAAGCATCATAAGAGACTGAGGGTTGGTGGTTCTCACAAATGGAATAGCACCATTGGAGTATAGGATTTTGACCATGTCACCATGTTCATTAGCAATTCTGTCCAAATAGCAGAGGGAGCCATGAGTGGCGGGTCGGCCCTTGAATTTTATCATTTCCTTGATAGAAACTGGCAAACCAAACAAGGGCAACGACAGTGACTTGGAGAAATCAGCATCAAGCCTCTTAGCAGCTTCCAAACTCTCAGCCGGTAAGAATTCGTGAACGCAATTAACTAATCTTGAAGCGAAGATAGCTGCATGGTAGTAGGACTTCAACACTTCAACAGCAGTGATCTTACCGGCTTTCAAGTCAGCAATAAGCTCAATTGGCTCCTTTTCAGTAACAGCTTGGACATTTTTAGGCAACTTCTTCAAGTACTCTTCAATTGGAAATTTCGCAGGACTTCCAAAATCAGTAACGGTCTTACCTCTAGCCGAAGGAAGAGAGTCGAAAATCTTCAAGGTCTCGGGATCGTCAAAGGGAAATAGTTCCAAGGTCAATTTCAAGGAGTCTTCATATATGTCTTGAGCTTTGACAGCAAGCTCTTTCCAATCGTCGGTAAGCATTTTGTAATCTTTGATAAATTTAAGTTCAAGAAATTTCTTTATCAACCGCAAATGGGTGTTTATATAGGCTGTCCTCAACCGAGAAGATAAGGCAACCACCTACCGGATTGGGAATGGAAAGACGGATCTCAACGTTTATTTATATTCCAGCCTTAGAAAATGCGTACAACCTCTTTCAGGGGTTTCCATATAATGACTTCGCCAAATCCTGAATTGCATTTGATTTTTCAATATCTTGAAAAGTTAATTCGATATGTGGAGAAATCGCAATCTCCGAGCGCAGTTTTCCGCAAACCGTTCTCGATCGCAAAAAGGTACACGTAGATATGTCAATTTTTCTGATATAATAATACATTCTTGTCAAATAATGAATGTATGAAATTCACTATAGTTAACCTTGCAATTTGCTTTATGGGAAATTGAGATCAGTATTGTATTCGATCCAGATGATTGAATTGCCAAGGAATTGCAATCTCCAACAATTGGCTATAACCGGATTTCCGCTTGAATAAATATCCGAGCTATTAAGAAACCATTTTTACCCCAGTTACTATCTCCTGAATTGCATTCCCAATGTCGGTATTTTGTAAAATGTTATGCGCACGAGCAACCAATATTGAATTGTTTAGATAATAGCTGTAAAGAAATCTAGAAATATAAAATTTTTGTCAATTTTACGCTTTTCCAACGAGAATCCATCTTTTTAATTGAGATTAGGTACAAAAATCCAAGTAGTAATTCATAATGTGAGGACAACCTAACGGTTGTGGAGTCGTTGTTGATGTGTTCTTATTAGTTTCAATATTCACTCCTTGCAAGCTGAACAATTTTAGTAAGAAATTATTATTCGCAGCCTAACCTTGATTCTCGGATATGTTCTCTCTTGCTTGTTTCACCTTCCACGTAGCTTAGCTTGACAATTGGATGAGCATTGGTAGAGAATCAAGTGACATCTGGACAACGGAACTCAATTGCAACTCCATGTTAATTTAGCAGAATAATTATTATTGTCAGCAGAGTCTCGTTTTGACCTCAACCACATTGGTAATCTCCAACTGATAAAACGAGCAAACAACTATTATCACTTCACCATTTTCTTCTTGCACTCCCGATTATATCTTGGTTATTCTCCGCCAAGAAGTTGAATGCTTGACCCCTTGTTGTTAATCTTTCGATCGATTCATAATACTGTTCTTTATGTTCTACATTTGTCATGTCGTAGAACTTCGAATGAAAAATCTTGATGTCAATCCATTGAGATAACGGAGAACAGGAATTATCTGAAGTACAAGTAGACCAAAATTGTGATAGCGAGAAGAAAAAAGGGTTCATCCAACAACGTGGATTTTCGTAGTAGTTAAATTGTTGTATATTATGAACTACGGTACATTTTGCCTGTAATTTCTTTTACATCCACCTATAGATGGGAGAAGACGATTGTTCAATATCGCGTTTCATTTTTCGAAAGTAGTAACCAGTAAATCGAACACTGATCCCGGAGGAACTGAGTAGCAAAATAGTTAGGCTGTACCAATAGTACATGTTAAAATATTTGCTTATACCACAGATTAATCAATATTTTAAAGTTAGGTTATAAAAATAGAAGTTTATTATATCGCTACTCCTATTTGTTAAAAAAACGTGGCCAACCCCTAACATGGGGGTATACGATAACAGTTCTATTCGCAGAAAGTCACTCCTCGGAAAAGCTTGTTCCTGATTGACTAAAAGGGGAATTAGGTTCCAGAAGTGCGCATACATAAGAAAAAATTGATGACAAAAGAAGTACAGGCCGTTGGGATCTCTGAAATTGCAACCTCCCACCTAGGTCACATGCAAAGAGACTATACCTCCAATAGGAACCTTCCATTCCGTTGTACACCCAATTGGGAAGTATCGTTGGAAAGTATTTGGTTCTAGAAATCCGAAGCACATTACGCGTGTGGCTCTTGACAATAAAGAGAGCAATGATTTGTAGACAGTAGTCAAAGAAGAACAAAGATAGTATACCAATTGGAAGACTTATAGGAGATCATGAGTGTCGATATACACTGTAGTTTAGGGCCGAGAACATATATAATGTAGTAAATAAATGTTAGTCAACAAAATAGGTTTAACAAAGAAGTTTTCGCAGCCTGCTGGGGCAGAAACCGAAATGAGAATTAACTCCGTGTCGTAATTCGCTACCGAATGGGATGAAAGTACGAGTGACTCAGTTCTACAATAGTCCCACAATTATACCAATTATTCCATATAGAGAAGAATTATGAGTCAGCATTGCATGAGTGCGATCATTCTATTTTGAGTGAGATACCCATGTTGATACATGGAATAATAGGAGGAGAATTTTTGAAAAAGGTTGCGGTTCATTGCAAAATTTACTATAAGAATAGGACAAATGTCTTCTCAAAATTTATAGGGAAGTTCTACCCTATACAAATCATTCAATCCAATCCAAAGCATTTTGAGCCCCTACAATGAGATTTATTCAAGTTTTCTATTTTGCAATCCAATTGCTAGCAGTTGCCAATTCCTTGGCAATCACGCCGTTTGATGGTGCTCGTATCGCAATCCTTTCCGAAGAGGTTGTTAATAAGATTGTCCAGGGCCATCCCGCCGTTGAACCACTCGATAGACCTGACCCACCCAGTGAAACTCATACTTCGAATTCTACTGCTTCCGATAACAAGCCGAAATCCAGTGATAGTTCTATTAATCGGTTCTACTTACCATATGCAGTTGCTGCAGCTGTTATGCTAACGTTATATTGATTTCGTTTAAAGTACAGTACCTATATAGTTTATGGCCTCTATTGTTAACCAAATAGAAGTTATCATTACAGAACAAACGTAACGGTACTCTTGTGTGGTAACTGAGGCGTTTTTATAGCCAAGAAGTCTTTAGTTAATCAAATTTTCATGGAAGTACTACGTTGTAGGGTTTCTACTCAGCCGTTTCTACTACAATGCCGCACGTCTACGCAGGACCTGGTTCTAGTAGGTGCAATAGGTCTTGTGAAGAATTGCTTACAAGTTGATTGTAGGCTCTCCGGTATTCCGAAAACGATTTCAAGGAAAGTTAACCTAAACTAAATTTTCTTAATTTAGAAGGATTATCCCGTGTCGCGCGTTTGACTTATTATTAAGCGATGGGATATCAATTCAAATTTTCAGGCAGCCTAATATAAGATCGTGAGAACGTGGGAGGTTGCACTGTGTAAATAGGCGAGTTTAGTGAGATTAACTGCTTGTTACTACGGTTATAAACAACTTGAATAGGCTTTTCAACCCTTAAAATTCGAATGGCGAGGGACGTACGCATAAAAATTTTATTTTTGGAGCATTTTTGAACGACTTGAATTAGCTCAAAAAATTAATTTAAGCTCACACTACCACTTTCCTGTTTGTCCACCAACCAGAATTTTGCGTCTGGATTCACCATCTAGATGTACTAAATTGCGAATGGAACCACCGAAAATGGATTTACAGAGGACTTTGTGCAATATCCTTACTATCGAACAGGGCTTTTGTGCAGTGCATGGGGATAATTATGTTAAGGACTGTAGCAACCTTTATGAATGCCCTGTGAAGACTCACGTTGTGCCGAAGCATAATTCTACAAGGAAGTGAAATTTAAATTAACAGGCAACTATTCCCACTATATAAATAATATGATAACCGCCCATTTGAATACTTCCTGTAGTGATGTAAATTTTTGATTTTGAAGTTTACAATTGCAATCCATATTTACTCACCATGAAGTTCCAAGTTGCCGTCCTCTCTTTATTCGCTGCCTCCGCTATGGCCATTCACGTTGAACAAGCTTTGTTCAACACCGACAACATGGTTGTCGTTATGGATGATGGCGAACACTTTGAATTCCCAGAGGCTGCTGTCATTGAAGACGAGGAAGAAATCATGAAGAAGACCTCCTCCAAGGCTGGCAAGAAGACTTCTACTGCTTCTCCTTCCACCACTGTTAAGAAGGACAAGACAACCTCTGAAGCTTCTTCTTCTGCTACCAAGACTGGTTCTTCTTCTTCGTCTACCAAGACCAGTTATTCTTCTGCCTCCAAGACCAAGTCCAAGTCTCACACTGCTTCTGTCACCAAGACTAACGGTGGTGCCCAGGTTGCTGGTTCCGTTGCTGCTCCATTAGCCTTGATTGCCGGTTTGCTTCTCTAAGCTGCAGACTACATAGTTTAATTTATGCTTAATTGTAATGATACATTTTGTTCGAAAACTACAATGTAATTCCGTAGAATTCAGACTAGACGAGACGATTGATAAGAATAATACTTGGAGTCAACAAGCGTCTAAACGTGCATCTCATCTCAGCACCAATACCGAATTCCAAATTTGTGGAACACGGGCTCAAATGGTGAAATTTATGCGCCTATTGTCCCCAAAGTGGCTCGAGGACTCGCAACCCAAATGGTTGCAGTCCTGTAGCTACTCCACCAATGAGAGGAGAGTGCTTGTGTACAGAGATTGCCGGCTATAACGCAGGATAAGAGTTGAGGAGATGGGACAAAGTGGAAAAGTTAATACGGAGAGGAATTAGAGAAGAGGTGGAATGAATGGAATCAAGTGAAAATGAGAGAAATACGAAATTAATGAGGAGTAGGTGCATACGGATTACACAATGGTATAGTCGAATTCTTACTTTATATGTTTAGATCTATATAATATGCTCAATCTGGACAATCTGAACAAACTTAGGAACTGGATACAGCTACGGGGTGTTTTTTATGTCATATCATTTCTGTCTAAATAAACTCTACTCTTCGAAATCTTCCATTACAAGCCACAGGTCAAACTATTCATGTTGGTTCTATGTCGAAAATGCACTTTTTGCGACACTTTTTGCGACAAGTCTCTCAAATCGTCTTCCGTTACCGCGCACTCACCCACATCGCCAACGTCCGCCGGCCCGTAGAATGTCGCATAATGAAAAATGAACACCATGCAAATGTCGCGTCTGTGTCGTCAACTCGATGAATCATTCAGTCATACTCAAATTGGCTAATGCTACTCCAGTTTTTCATTTTTGCAGACACTTTTCATCTTGTTGCGCTCCTTTAAGGCTCCAGAAAACTCTCCAGCAATGCTCGCTAAACAAACGTTGCGCCGCAGTGCCTCTTCTGTCTACAAGCAGACTGTCAGAAACAAGCAGACGTCTTCGTCCACCTCTGCCTTAGCCTACAAGACTTTACACCGTAACCAAAAGAGACCTCCCTTGCCCACTTTGGATACTCCCAACTGGTCGGCTGATGCCGCTGTCTCGTCTATCTTGTACGAGACGCCTATGCCATCTAAAGCTCCCAGAAAACAGCATGTGTTGAACTGTTTGGTTCAGAACGAGCCTGGTGTGTTGAGTTCTGTGTCTGGAACTTTGGCTGCTAGAGGCTTCAACATCGACTCCTTGGTTGTGTGCAACACCGAAGTCAAGGACTTGTCGAGAATGACGATTGTTTTGGCTGGTCAAGACGCTGTTGTCGAACAAGCCAGAAGACAGATCGAGGACTTGGTTCCTGTGTATGCTGTGTTGGACTACACCAATGCCGAAATCATCAAGAGAGAGTTGTTGTTGGCCAGAGTGTCCTTATTGGGTCCTGAATATTTCCAGGAATTGATTGCTACCCACAAGTTGCACATCAGCGATGGGTCAGCAGTGCCAGACTTGTCTGCTACAGAATCGGCCTACCATCCTAACAACTTGGCTCCTTCTGAAGCATTGAGACAAAAACATATTCACTTGGACCACATCAACACAATCACTGAAAAGTTTGGAGGTAAGATCGTTGATCTTTCCGACAGAAATGTCATTGTCGAGTTGAGTGCCAAACCTTCGAGAATCACCTCCTTCCTCCACTTGTTACAACCATTTGGTATCTTGGAGCTTGCCAGATCTGGTATGATGGCTTTGCCTAGAACCCCATTGGACTCTGCCGTTGTAGAGGAAGAACCAGTTGCGGCAGCCGACGTCGTCGATGCCTCTCAGTTGCCTCCGGGTTAATTGTCTGCTCAATCTACGATCTACTGTACATACGTCTCGCGATACTAGAGTCTGAGCCGGACAACATTTGATAGCGGAAATTACCTTCTCATTGATATCTTGAATAAATGAATAAGAAATATGTAGAGTAAGAGAATTATGCTAAATATTAAATAGTTGAAATCTAGTATAGCAATTGGCCGTCAAATATTGGCATATTATTGAAACGAATTGTTGTTGACGTATCGTTACTGACGGGGCGAACATAATGTGAGCAAACTTTGTCAATAAAATTATCAGAGTAGTGGAATGAAAATAGACTTTGACTATATCACAGTGTCAACGGTGGCTGACATTATTTCAGAACAGCAACCTGGGATAGTTCTTAATAGAGTGTATAGAAAGGAGACATTAAACATCTCTTAATGCCTTTAGAGTGAAGAAACTACAAATTCGGAAAGTCAAATTTCTGCACTATTACAGATGTCAAATGACGTCTGATTGAACCGATTCAATAAGTTATTACAAGCCACGGCGTTGGATACCTAATCAACAGCCATGTAGCAATATGCCCCAAATGCAGTGGAATTACTTTCTCCTGCAGTCTCCTGCGGGAAATCTAGAATCGGATGATGGGGAAACCACAGTAGCAGATAGCTTATCGGGCAATGCGATAGAAGTTCGTATGACCTGATGTCCAGAGCAGGAGATCGTAGAGAGCACTTTGGAAAGTGGAACAGAGAGTGTAATATGAGTGTGACCTACAAGGTTCAGCTCGTACGGGCCGTTGGAAATTCTGCGAGTGAAAAATGCACTATTCCTGATTAAGCTTTTGGAGAACTTCTGGTATCGCCGCAACTTAACTATTGTAACAAAGGAGAATCCGAAGATCGAAACATATAGTTCGAAGAATAATGGTAACGGATCTGCAATTGGAACCGAACGATCATACAGATTGTCGGGCGAGTTACTTTCCACTAAGCACAGCTGGCACCATGGAATCCTTCCGTCAGAAGCTAGGTAGAGAGAATAATACTTGCGAATAAATAAAGAATTGAAAGAAGGACAAGAAGAGAGCACAATTGCGCAGAATAAAGAAGATGTTACATTTCAGAGGGAAGACATTGTCGAGTGCAGAAGTATTTTGTCGTCTATTAGCACTACTGGCACCATTTATTGTCACTTTTCAATCGCATTGAGATGTAATGATTCGCAATAATTTCGACTATTTTCCCTCTAGCGAGTTACCACGCTTGGCACAGTCCATGATTTCCGTTACCCAATCTTTGTGCCCTTTCCATTTTTAAACCAGGGTTCGATACAGTTCTGTTTTTCTTTTATTACTGAATATTTTAGGTAGACCAATCCTACGGTTTTTAATATAATTATATATTTTTTGCAAACCCAGTTTCTTTGCTTTATTATTCCTGTTGTACATCTTCGCTGATTTTTCCATCATTGTTTTCGACATTGTTTTCTTCATTGCCTGTCCCATATTGGTTTGTTTCTCGGTGAATTGTCCAACCCTTCCCCCACCATTCTAACTGCGATTTCATGAACGGAATCAAGTCTGACACCGAAGACTCGAAGTCGTCCGGGTCCAAACCACCGGTTCCCTTGCCCCCACATCAGCATCTCCAGCCTCAGATAAACCTGAGCCAACAGTTCATCGCTCGCAACCCCTACTACGCCATGAACCCCAACTACTACCAGCCTCCCATGGGCCAAGGAGGACCTCCACCACCTCAGCTCCAGGGTCCTCCTGGAACAGGACCATACTACCAACAAGTGCCGACACCAGGTGCGAACCCATACTACCGACAACAAACGAGCAATAGCAACAGTAACAGTAGCAATAGCAGCATGAATAACAACAATAGCAGCGGGATGGGCCGGGGCTCCATGGCTCCAGTGTCACCACCAGTCCAGCCACAGCAAATTAACCAGATTGGCCAGATACAGCAGAATATTCAACAGAATCAATTACAACAGAGTCAAATGCAGCTACAACAACAACAACAACAACAACAACAAAATCTACAACAAAATCTTCAGCAAAACCAACTACAAAATTTACAGCCTGGGATGCAACCGAACCTCAACCAAATCCTGAACCAAATTGGTGCAATTGGTGGCCAGATCAGCATGCCCGGACGCGGTCCAATACCGAACCAGATAAATACTCCACAAATGGGCCAACCTCTCTATGGAACTCCACCGCACACTGCGAATGCAGAAAATGCACGAAAGCGCACTTCGACTTCATTAATGGGTACATCTTCGCGAGCATCTGCCACATATCCACGAAAAAGAGCTCTTACTGCATGCGACACATGTCGTTTGAAGAAGATCAAGTGTGACAATGTCAGACCGCGGTGCGGGTCTTGTGTCAAGAACGGCAACATGAACTGCCACTACCGTACCGATGATCAGCAAAAAGATTATTCGAGTTATGATCCAGCCTCGTTAAATATTTTGACCAAGTTGGATGTGATTCTCCGTGACTTGCGCGATATCAAAAATGTCAACGGACTCGAATCTACGACTCCAGAAGAACTTGGACCTGGCTCCGACCCTGGAACTGGTTCTGCAAATATTGCATCAGGTTCAGCATCAGGATCAGCATCAGCTTCGAAAAGAAGGCAATATGGTTCAGAACGCAGAGAGTTCCATTTCGACAATTGCATCTGGGACATGTCAATAACCTCGATTTTGAAGTGGAAGTACTTAGTCAAGTGCTTTGGAGATACACCCGAAGAAACCGACAGGATATCCAACAGTCTCATTAAAATGTACAATCGCTCGGTTCTTGAAGTTAATCGCAACGGAACCCTCGAATCACGGCTCGTTAGAACCAAATCGCTTGAGGGATTGTTGAGCAAGAACTTTTCCAATATCGTTAATTCTTTCTTTGTAAATTGCCACTCTAAGATCCCCATCTTGGACACCTTGGAGTTGTTTGAGTCTTTAGAGATCTACAAATGTTTGACTTCGCATTATAAGCTGTTCAGTTTCATCCAGATATTAGAGTCTTATGATCTGGAAGATCCGGATTGCGAGCAGCTTCCACGAGTTGTACTTGATGCCCTTAGAGCCAATAACTTAGAAGACACAGCATTCCGTCGTAGAGCGTTCAAGAAGTTGTGTCTTTCTATTCCCAATATCGTAGTAATCTGTGCTTTAGGAGTGGTGTCCACGCCAGTGCAATTAGATAACTTGACTAAATTTGACAGCTCTCTCGAAGAGAGGAAGTCCATCGCTATAGGTTGTCTTTCAGACTCCAATGCTTTTAATGGCGTCCAGGACGTGAGACGCGACAGGCTTGAGATCTCTATTCTTTTGGTCAGATATGCCGAGTTGTTACGTTCAGCATTTCCTTTCACCGTTAGCCAGAGTTCCTTACGAGCAGTGGAGTACCATCTTCTATTGAACCAGTATTATTTGTACACAATGACTCCGTTATTGGCGTACAAACATATCTCAACTGCATGTCAGCATATGATGTATTATATCAACATGAGAAGGGGCGACCCAATCATCACCGAAGATTCCTTGAGCGCCTCAAAGAAAGAAATGATCGACCGTCTCTTCTGGTCTTGTTTGAAGTTGGAGTGCGAGTTGAGAGTGGAACTATCTCCCTATGTCCCAGTATCTGGAATAACTCAACAAGTGCCTCCAACTTCTTTCCCCAAGATCCCCGATCCTTTGTCTGACGAAATAAAACAGAATCACAGCGAAGCATGCATCAAGCTAGCTAACAAATACGAGGATGAATATTCGTGGTACTATTTCCTCACTGAAATCGCAGTGCGCAAGGTGGACAACAAGATGTTTGATGAAATCTACTCCTATGAGAGTCGCTTGCGAAACTTATGGGACCAAGACAACTTTGCTAATGAATCGGCTTGGATTATCTTCATAAAGTACCTAAATCAATACAACGGGATCATCAATTCGTTGAGTCCTCAAATTAGAAACTTTGTTCTCCAAGAAATTAACGTCGATCAAATCCACAGACGAATGAAGAAAAAGTATGAGAAGAAACAACTGAATATTAGTAGTGATGCTGATGTGTTTGACACATTGGATGATTTTTTGATAGACGACGACCTTTTGATTCGTGCTCAGTCCGAATCAATCATGTTCATAAAGACAAGAATAGTTACGTCCAAATTATTATTGTTCCGCCCTATCATCTACTTGCTCTTGGAAGATAAAATCCCAATTACCGAGTTGATGGAAGCTGCAATTTCAGTCATGGGTTCACAAGGTAATATTACTTCTGTTTCTATGAACAATCTAAATGCAATGGAGTCCCCTGACTCTTCTAGTTCAGCGCCAAACTCTTTTTCTGGCGAAACGAACCCATCGGACGCAGACTTGGAAATGGACTACTTTAATTTGATTAATGCACCATTGTTTTACCAGAGGCAATACCCCGACGAAGATTTCTCTAACGTGATAGAGTACACAAATAAAGACAGAAACGACAAAGACGAAGATTTTGATGACGAGAACAGTTTTTGCTTGAAGAGTCTTCCTCTAGCTAGATCTCGGATCTTGAGAATCTTTTTGCAGAACTTAATTTCGTTACCCAAAATGAATATTCCAAAATTGGGAGCTCATAGGCACCCTGGTCTGTGGTACTACTTAAGAAATCTCTTCATTGGCAATGTTTTCCAATTCTTGTTGTACAATAAATTGCAAGAGATGCTACAAATGGCGAGTGTTGACGAGGGATTGAAAGCATTCCTTTCCCATGTGCCCGAGATTTCATCAATGAACGATGTTATGGAAATGTTCAACGTAGTCATTAACAAAAATGACATAATAGCAGGATTCGAGCATTCCTTGATTTTATTCGATTACTGGAAGGAAGAAATGAACGATTGTGCAATTTATCTCGATTATATCAAGAGATGTATTGAAAAGATAGAGCAAGGTACTAAAAATTAAGAGTATGTATTTAATGACATTATGTATTACTATGTTCTATATTGATAATTCACTACTTCGAGATCGCGTATTGGTATGATATTCAGGTACATGTGAATTCCATATTAAAGTGATTAAATTAGACTTTTTCGCTGCTGATTCTTCAAAGCAATGCAGGAGCATCAATAATTATTATTAAACAATAAATACCAAGTACAAGAACCAACCATCAAGTTTGTGGGGATTACAATAAGGGGCAAAGAAACATATTTCTGTTTTTGTTATTAGGAATCGCCGAAAAATAGAGAAACAAGAAAAGCCGTCAAAGAAAGTTATCAGATCGGACTTTATCTGTCTGAAATTTTCATTTGCCGAGATCGCATTTTATAATTTGCATCAATCCACTTTTTCACTTTCTACATACTTTTTGATTTTTCACAACTTTCTTTCAAGGGATGAGTACATGATTGATTTCTATAATATTAACTCGAATTTCTGGATATTACAACGATTTTTATAGAAATTGTACATTACAAATGAGCCAGTCAACTTTGCCAGTAGACAACGATTGGTTGAACAACGACTATGAAATAAAGGAACAAGACCGATACCTACCGATTGCAAATGGTATGTTTTCCAACAAGACAAATTTCATTCAAATTTCCGATATCGTATACTAACGCATTGCAGTTGGCCGTGTGATGAAAAAGGCTCTTCCTTCCCATGCCAAACTCTCCAAAGAATCCAAAGAATGCGTCCAAGAATGTGTTTCTGAGTTTATATCATTCATAACAAGTCAAGCAGCCGATAAATGCAAACTCGAGAAGAGAAAAACCCTAAATGGTGAAGATATACTCTGGTCAATGTACGTTCTTGGCTTCGAAAATTATGCGGAGACTTTGAAGATTTATCTAGCAAAATACCGTCAAGTATGTAATGATTTTGAGCATTTTTTGAATTACAGAGACATTACTAACTGTAATATTAGTTTGAACAAGAAGAGGCAATGAAGAAGCCACCTAAGAAGAAGAAAAGAAGAAAAAATACAACGACCAATGCAATGTCACAGAATGTAAGCTCAGAGGAATATTTGGAACCAGGAGACTACGACGATTCCGAGGTTTCGTCATATTCAAAATCAACTGGAGAAAGCTCGCCTCGGTACTTCGAAGCTGTAGGATTACAACTGGCTAGTGCCATTGACCGCATCAACAATAACAGTGAAGGATTTTCGCAGTTCATCAATTTCGACGGAACCAGCACACAAACCTTGATACCTGAAAACTCGGGGTATATAACACTTGCGTCACAGAGCACGTATCCACAAACGGGAGAAAACAAGTCGAAGAGTTTGAACGAGACTACTAGTTTGCCTACATTGGGAGAACATGACTGGGAGCAATAGATTTAGAGATTAATATCGAGAGCAAACACCACACAGATGCATATTTTCTAAACCACCGTTCAACATTTCAAAGTCAAGAAACTCTCCTTATAAAGACATAGATTAAGACAACCCAAGAACCTTACAATCACAAGACAAAGTCTTATCACCAAACAGCAGTCACAAAAACCATATCTGTAGAATGCTCCAGAGGTATAGCTGGAATGAATATTCACAGAAACAGAGAATGTTCCAGAGTAAGGTGGAATTTAACGGTATCAGTGCAACTAATTCACTGGATTAATTATGTACCGTTTTCACCGCAACCATTCGTATCAGCAGAGTCTAGAAGATTACAAGATGCACGGAATAATCCAGTACATTCCCCAACGGGCAGCTCCAGGTTGGTATAGGGCATCTGCATATGAAACAGGCACATATGGAGGTGGAATTATTTCTAACAAAGGTGAAACGGTCTGAAGGAGCGCCATACAAAAAAAAAGGAGATTCTACATCAAGAAACTATTATAACATACAATCCCTGGACCCTAGGCAAAACAGACATCCTGATCTGGAATGGCCCCATACAAAAGGTGGTGGATAGATGCTGGGAGGTGACAGAATTTCGCCCAAAACGGAAAATCGTTTGTGACAAGGCAAAAAAGTACGCGTCTAAAGTTAGATAGACGCACAGCTAGCGACAGATGTTGGAGGGGCGATTCGGAGTCACGAAAGCGAGACCTGGTACTAGCAATGTGTATGTCGTAGTGAGTAGAGATAGCTAGTATAGTAGACAATTCCACGAATACAACCGCAAGTGTCGCTGGTGGGCCAATTGTAGCACAGTGCTGGCTCGCTAGCACCGTAACCGCACTGAACTATTTTTGTCGCTAGTGTCGTAGACCCTCTGGCTAATTTAGCGGGAGAATAAGTGGTGGAAATGCCGCGAGAGGAAAGCCATACCAAGAATATACCCTGGTAAGAGCATACATAACACACCCAATACAGCACTTCGTCGTCTCTGGCCGGGCCAGAACTATTCGGGCGCTCCCCCACGAGACCGCTGTGCCTCGCAATGACAAGTTGTGCCAAAAACCAGTTATATTCGTCCCCCATATTGCCCCCTGCCATTGCTAGGTGTGCCCCTGGCGCAGCCCATTATTTTAACACAGGGCCAGCATCCCACTACCGCACCGTGAGGATAGCCACGACTACCGGCATTTTGTCGCTATTTCAATGCAGATCTCCCACCAACTGCTAGCGCTGGGCGTGGCACGACCGCAAATCACGCTGAAATCCCATCTAGTTGCTTTGGTGCAGCATTTCATGGCAAGAAAAGAAGCAATCCTTGTTTGAGTTTTTTTTTCTACCACCACCATCAACAACCTCTGTGGATCCACCACCGCTCGTACCTTGCACATTGCATTCTTGCGGCCCTCCTACCAGGCTCCACTCGTGCAAATAACCGTATTGTGTTCACCACCAGAGTCTCAGTGCAGAACATTGTTAGCGTAGCATAATATTGCATTGTTGTAGCAGTCTAATATTAGCATACCAACTGACGTATTCCTACAACCCGTCATTGGCACCTCCGTTTCCTGCCACTGTTACCCCACACCTTCGATAACGGTTTGACAACAAGCCAGAGTGCAACTGCCCCGAGTCTCTCACCCCATCAGCAACATTGTCAGTTTTCAGTTATTTCTTACGCAGTAATTTTCTAACCAATTTAAACTACAAACATCACAAACATCCACACCAATAGCACTGTTTTACCAATTGCTACAGTAATCACAATACTCCAGCCATGATCAAATCATTCCGAAGAAGCAAGAGACAGCTGTCTTCCGCCAGCCTGCCTAAACACCTGATTTCACGTGTCTCATCTACCTCTGCAGTGCCAGGCTACGATGTTGATTCCGTTCTCCAACTGCCCAAGAAAGTAATCCGTGCCTTGTACGATTACACGCCACAGGGTCCCGGCGAGTTGAAGTTTTCCAAGGGCGACTTCTTTCACGTTCTCACCGACGACTCCGACAACTCCAACTCGGACAACTCCAACGGCTGGTACGAGGCTACCAATCCCATGACCCATGCTCGGGGAATGGTGCCTATCTCGTATTTCGAAGTTTTCAACCGTTCTAGACCGGTGACCGACGATTCTCCCGCGGCCGGAACTCAAGGTGTGCCTCCGGCCATCACCCACGGACCTCTGGGCCATCCCCACAACCGCAATCTGAACCAAACCCTTTATGCTGTAACGTTGTACGAGTTTGGTGCTGAAAGAGAGGACGAATTGTCCATTCGTCCGGGCGAAAACTTGATCATCTGTGCTCATCACGACCACGAATGGTTCATTGCCAAGCCCATCAACCGGTTGGGAGGTCCAGGTTTGGTTCCTGTTTCGTATGTCAAGATCATCGATCTTCTCAATCCTCTCAGCAATCAACCTGAATTTGATACGTCAGATAAGGATTCAGTAGTCAGAGCAATTGACAACTTTAAGATTCCTACAGTGGAACAATGGAAGGACCAAACAGCGAAGTATCAAGCCCTGACGATCCCGTTAGGTTCTATATCCAATAGCCAAACTCCACCTATTTCTTCCAATACTCAGTTCTTCGAGGGTAATGCGGAAGGTTCCAATCGTTCTTCACTCAGCTCATCTAACACCACCATTGTAGAAGTAGGGGTGGACTCGTACCAATTAGACCATGGCAGATATCAGTATCTCATTGTAGCCCGTCTTTCCAACGGAAAAGTCAGAAACTTGTACAGATACTACCAGGACTTCTACGACTTGCAGGTAAAGCTTTTGGAGTTGTTTCCTTACGAAGCCGGTAAGATCGAGAACTCTAAACGTATCATTCCTTCTATCCCTGGTCCATTGATCAATGTCAACGACAGCATCTCCAAGTTGAGACGGGAGAAGTTAGACTACTACTTGAGAAACTTGATAGCTTTGCCAGTGCATATTTCTCGTTCCGAAGAAGTGTTGCGACTTTTCGAAGTGTTGGACAACGGTTTCGACAAGGAATCTTCCGAAGGAGTAGATCAAACAAGTCCCTCAAACAACAATAACAATAGCAACATTAATAATAATGGAAGAACATCAAAGCCTATAAGCCAGCAATCGAACTATCATCAAGACAGATTATCGCAATATTCAAATTTCCACAACAACTCGAGCCAGACAAGAACTTCTAGTACTCCAACATCAGCCGAATCTGTACCTGACAGGTCTAGATCTTCGTCTAGTGCCAACATCAATGCTGTTTCGGGATTACCCACCCAATTATCTAACAACAGTTCAGATACGAAACAGTCCAAGGTTAAGGTCAAGTTTTACTATGACGAAGATATATTTGTATTGTTATTACCTACCAATTTGCGTTTGCAAGACTTGAAGACGAAGCTCTATAAACGATTGGACTTGGACGATCCCGAAAGTGACCAAGGCAGATTGAACCATGACATCCAGTTGTTCTTGAAGAACGACTACGATGACTTTGTCAGCGAAAACAACATAGTAGACGATGAGTTTGACGATGTCCACATACAGAAGCTCAAGGAGTTTGAAGTGGACGACGACGACAAGTTCCACCGCATCTTGTTTGACAAGTGCAAGTTGGTCATACTAGTCTAAATATACTCTCATTGCTTACGACTTATCACGCATTTCCATGGACCCCCTGTGTATTATAGATCTGTTTTAACTTCGGTTTGAAAGTGAAATTGATGTTCTCTTTGGTATTGCCATCGCAGTAGCCCGGATAGGTATAGAAGATGTGCGATTGTACCCATATGTTAGTTATTCTAGCTAGCAATTTACGAATTGTACTATTATATTATGTAGTGTCATATAGAAATGGACATGGTATATTGGAATCAGTATTCTTCTGACCATATTATTTTGTGCCATGTAGTACTATATAGTTTTACCATTATCTTGTGTAAAAGTACTTGTAAATAGATCCACATAGTATTCCAGTGCAACTCTGAAAAGAATCATTCGATGGAAGCGTCGAATCTAGCTCTTCATAGCATACCAAATATAGAAACACACGTGCTTCGCAAGTTCCTGTTATCATTTCCCTTTTTATATCTATTTCCCTCTATCCAACGATCACAATAAATGGCGTCTTTTTTTTATTTCATATGCATATATATATATAAAACTTATGCTCCCTTGACAGATTTTATCTTTTAGGCGAGAAAAACGCACTTCAATAGCCTTTCGGGAAAATTTCAGGCTGCATTAGACATTAACTCAGGTTTGTAACTCTTCTTATCCGTCATAACCTTGAGATTTCTGATTGATAACTCTCGGTCGTTCCGTGTAAAATATCATTCTCACCCTCTTGGCGATCAGTCACATCCTAAAAATACACTTCGCGTTTTCTTAGCCTCATCTCGTTCTTACCTTGCTCAAGCAGTATTGCCTAGATGGCAAACTATATTATGGACTAGAACTTTTCTACATATATTCTCGCTATGGGCAACGAATCAACCAACAGGGATGGGAAGACATCCTTAATTCTGGGTGTTTTTCTGGCTGTTTGTAGTTTTCGCAGAGTTCTCCTTGGAAGCGATAACCGGGTGAAGGAGGAGCCCATCCATGAAGAAGAATCGTTCCAGAGCCAATATCATATCCAGAAACCTATATTGAGCGATTTGGAGACAAATAGAGCAAGTCCATTTGCACAATCACCACTACCGCCACCACAACGTCATTATAGAAAACGACTGTATCTGACAAAGTTTGGATCACCAATTAATGATCATGAATATTCCTCTAAGTTACTGAATCTGCTAAATGATTTCACCATCAAAATTCACGACAAAGAACAAATTCAACACGAGAATGAACTTTTTCAGTACCTGAATCTACTGAAACGGAAGATTCAACCAAGTCCTAAGCATTCATATCGCAATGACCATATCGAATCTTTTTTACATGACTCCAGAGGAGATAGTGTAGTTGCCGATAGCTCTTTGATGGAAAAGAGAATTTCTGAACCTATTAAACCTACAGTTAGAATAACAAAGCGCTCTGCATCATCAACACCTATCGATTTAGTTTCTCAAGTCAACTCGACTCCTATTCCTGAAATGAGTAGAAACAAGTATGCCAAATTGAACAAGCTCAAAGTTCAGAGTAACGTTTCCTTTCTGGAGCTAATCGATGGTCCAGAATCGAACTCATCCGTTCCACTTTCTGTTTTGCTTCAACGGAGAATAGAGTCTGAACGTAGTAAAACCAGGCATTCAGAAGATCTGGAGGATGTTCTAGCTTCTGAAAAAACTTCTCCATCAAGGACTAGAAATTCTTCAGGAAGATCGATTGTACAAATTCAAGAACAATTGCAGACTCCACAAAGCAAGGTATCACAGAATGTACCTCCAGTGATGTTCAATACTCTTCAAGGAGAATTTAAATCACTGAGTACTTCCAGAAATCTTTCCAGTACTGCAATTAATGTGCTCCAATCCAATGTATTTCCACAACCCAACGACACTAATCAGAAAAGCGATTCAATTTATGACACTACAGTACCAATGAACTCCATGATAATTCCACACAAGCGTAATATCGAAGGCGCAAACGTAGAAATGCATCAGAAACGCCCGAAGGTAAGATTTGAATCGAATGAGCAGCGTACTTCTAGTAGAGTTACTGTTCAAGCTCAAAAGCAAGAAGGATCAATAAATGTTGGTTTAACCACGAGTAACTCGAAAAAATCGACATTGTCTACATTCGGTTCAAATCCACTGCAGGCGAACATTACAGGTTGTTCGATTTCGGAAAATAATTCAGAAAAGAGTACTGTTGTAGATGTAGCTGAAAAACCATTACCAATTGTCCAATCAAATCAGTTAGTTTCATTGGATAGAATATTAAATGATGCACAGCCGTCAGACATGAGAACTTCAATCACTACAGTCACAGTATTCAATGATGGCAAGAAAAAGTTTACGATCGAGAAGCAATCACCTCTAACTTCTCCGGAGTCAGGTCATGAAGTTCTGCTTCAAGCTCTTCTGAAGAATAAGATTCAACAAACACGCAAATCGAACATAGGTAATGATAAAAATACATCTACAAATGACAAACCAAATAAGAGAAAGAAACAAATACTGCTTGCTACAGAATCCGGAAAACATAAACGCCAAACTACAACTGACAGTGATGACGCAGCTTGTGAGAGCCCAAGGCATAGTTTTTTGCATCTTGAAGCTGCTCGAGCCCAAGAGATTCCAGATTATAGTAAGAGTTTATCGATACCTCTTCAATGTGGCAATACAGATAGGTTAACCCATGAAGTTGGTTCAACGCCAGTCAACAAGGCTGAGGTTATAGTTCATCCTTTGGTTCCTTTAGACCCTCCGATTCAGCAATCTCAACAGATTCAACAGAATTTACTGAGAATTAAACAGAATATGGCATTATCAAATATTCTAGAAAATGATTCCGAGAATGAAACTAGTCAAGTTATTAGTAATAATGCACCTTCGACTTCTTTTTCACAGACCTCAACTTGCGTTCAAGACCCAATTTCAGTACTGAAATCAGTTAAGCAAACAGCGAAACATGAATTTTCTGCATCCTTGGATACAGCCCTACGAGTTAACGATACTGCAAGATTTTCACTTCCATCAAGCAGTCAGTCAAAAGTTGGGAGTAGAATTACACCACCACCGTCACCAAGAAAGAAGTCTGGTCCCATTGAAGCATCTTATGAAGTTAAAACTACTGTTCTTCAATCTGAAAATGTTTTTCCAGTTGAACCACCTGTTCCATCTCACACTATATCTAATATATCTAAATTAGTTTCAAAAGTTGAATATGTTGATACTATTAGAACAGACCTTTTACCTTTGGAACCTGTTAAACATATGGGGCCCCTTGAACTTTCAGCAAATAAAGATGAAAGAATTGAAAATTCAGCTCTTCTACAGAATTCTAATTCAATTCCAGTTCACGCATTGATGTCATCTCCTATTATCACACCACGTATGATTCTGGCATCTGACTCTGATATAACAAGAAAGGAGAATACACAACCTGAAAGTGAATCTTCGACAAAAGTTGTTGCACGTAAATTTCAAATGATGGAATCTGATCCTTTTCCAAATTTGTATCTGGATAAAGCAAGGGGGTCAGTCTCCGGGCAAGAGGCTGTGATTGAGAAATCCGTGATCGCTAAATCAAAAAAGAGGCCAATAGAACATGAACCAGGTGTAGAAATTCAAGAAAAATTCCGAGCTAATGTTCTTGCAATTCTGGAACCTATAAATAGGGCCCCTGTAAATTCTGATGATGTTGGTATTATTGGGTTGACCAGCGAAGTGCCTAATGAAATTATCAATTTGACTAGTGAAATTCCAAAGACGAAGCTTTCAGAATCTCAAGAAATTGGAGAAGAGGTTCAACTGCGTTTGAAAACCAGGACTATTGGGAAGATCTTATCTTCCAACATGAATAAGTTGACAGCTAGTCTGGAGAACACCGAATATCCTAATGAAAGAGAAGTTAGCAGTAAAGCTGTTTACCTATCAGAATTTCACCAATCAGGAACTTCGAGAGAGCCAGGTCTTCAAGCAAAAATGAGGGAATCCTTTGGAGAGTTATTGTCAAGTCCGATCATGTATGTGGAGCAGAATGAGAAGCCTCCCATGACTCCTGATAGAAGTATTAACAGATCACACAGTTTTTCTTCAAAGACAGAGCCAGGCAAAGTTCTTCCTGCTATCTCATCCAGAGTACTGCCCGCTTCAAACAATGTGGTGTTAAAAGATATTAAATCCTCTGAAGTAAGAACCCGGTTGGCGGAGTCTACACCCATCAGGGAGAAATCAGCTGACGAGACGAATCAACCTTTAAGACGACTGACACGTTCTGCTAATGAACGAGCAGAATTTTATTTTATTTCTGACCATACGAACCGCTCTGCCAAGGTTCCTGAAAGTTCCACTGCTATACACCTCGTGAAGAATCACTTAGTTGACCCTGATGAAGATCAAGATAATTGCAGCAGGTTTGATATGGATAGTGACGGTGAACCCAGCGTGGACGATGTAAGCGAATTACAAGAACATTATGAGCATCGCCCACTTGAAGTAGTAAAGAATCATAATGAAATATTGCATTCGAGAAGACAAGGTTACAGGCAAAGAAAAACTGAATTTATATCAAATGGAAAAATACAGATTTCCAATAATTGGCTCCGGATATTACTGTCTGATACAGAAGATTACGTGTGATATCGAAAAGTATTTTTGATTCATAATTGCTTATAAATAATTTTGACAAAAACGAAATATACTTTGCTAGTATATATAATTTTCCTTAAGACTTTAAGAAGATTTGGAATTATATATATTAATCTCTTACTCTACTCATTTATATACTCTGAATTGCTTACAATATGATGTCAATATTTGATGATGGCATGTTTTCGCAGCCAACTATTCGCAGCTATTTTCTCGATCACGAGACTGCGGTCAAAAGTCAGAAGCCACAGGGATATATTCCAAGCGGATAGGAGTCAGACGAAGAAGAAAAGCTATTTATTAATTGTGGCAATAAGATCTGAGCTCCAGGTAAAAAATACTGAAGTCATCAATTTTTAGAAAACATCAATTGCACTCCAATATATAAATAGTATTCAGTATAATTGAGATATCGATTAGTGGCTGATTCCGATAACAAATAGTTTGTGATAATTGATCACACTTCCACAATATCTGAAATACGTCTGATTATAACTAATTATAATTGAATTATAATTGAATTATAATTGAACTATAATTATATTGCGTACCATCCTTATTTTCAATGATCAATCCAAAGTATTCATTAACGCATTACTATCATCTGGCCAGGACCCTTGCGGCCACCAAGAACCCCGTGGCTCCACACATCGTCAACTTGTACTTGGACTACAATTGTCCCTTCAGTGCCAAGTTATTCTTCAAGTTGAACGACAGCGTAATTCCCAAATTGCAAGATAAACACCCTAACCAATTCCAGTTTGTGTTTGTAAATGTGGTTCAGCCATGGCACACGAACTCCGTTTTGCTCAATGAGTTCTCGTTGGCTATCGCAAAACTTTTAAGGGAAAGCAGTGAAAAGTATGGAGACACTAATAAAATCTTTTGGGAATTGTCCAATGCTATCTTCAAGAATAAGGAGGCTTTCTACGATTCGAATAATGTAACATTGAACAGAAACGAGATCTACGAGCAGATCTACGATGTGGTCTCAAAGGATTTGGAATTGTCCATTGGCAAGGATGAAATATTGAAGGAGTTAAAAATTGCCCCTACCACGGGTATTGAAAACTCTAGGAATGGTGGAAACGGAGCTACAAATGATGTAAAGTATTTCACGAGATACTTGAGAGGTGTTGGAGCCCATGTGACTCCTACTGTCTCTATTGATGGAATTATCAACGATGGCATATCCAGTGGAGCCGAGATAGATTTTTTGATTGAAACCTTTGAAAAAAGTTTATAAAGTCTATCTGTTCATTATCACAAGTTGTGAGGTCGACTGCTTCTAGCTGAAGTGTTTTGAGATCGACTTAACTTACATCATAGTTAAATTTCTAATTGAGTGATAATGCATTCTATATAAACTGCTATTACTAATATACAAATATTATGATTGTTTGGCAATGTTGGGATGTTTGTAGAATAATTTAATCTTATTCTTCCATTTCATTGTTGGCATCTTCGCCATCAGAGTCCGAATCGTCTTCCAAACCACCGGCTTCAACAGTCATGACAAATTCTCCCGTAGTGCCCTTGTACTTTCTCGCAATTCTCGAAGCACGACCAGCTTGTTTGGCTTCGTCTCTGGCCAGACGTTGGAGCTGTCTCAATTCGTTACGGAAAGAATTACGAACCGAGCTGTTGGAAAAAGAGTCCCACATTTTCAATGCTCCGCTGACTCCACCGACGGTCAAGTTTCCAGCGACTTCGATGTCTCCAGCGTAAGAAGTGGTCAATACGTTTCCTACACCGAAGTCACGAGATAAAACCATGGATGGACCCTTGCCGGTTTCAACAGGAGCCTTCCAGAGTTTGACAGTCTTTTCCGACATTGCACTAGTGATCAACATTCCCGGAACGTGAGCGTTTACATCCAAAGACGAGATACCTGAGTCGTGAGCATGCAATGTCCACAAGGGTTTTTCCGTCTGTCTGACATCAAAACAGTAAACGTTACCACTGTCAGTACCAGCGTAAAAGATCTCTGGCACTGAAGAATGGCCCCAACGGACGTTCTCGACCTCTTCGCCAGGGGCTACCTTGTAATTTTTGGTCATACTAGCGGCATCAGATATTCTCACATCAGTGATACCTACAGTGCTGTCGTACCCACCTGTCAACAAGATGGAAGCTTCCTGTGAGTGCCATTGGGATGATGCTACGGTTTTGTTGTTGTGGATGGTATTCAAAGATCTGACAGCGGTACCGTTGTTCAAATCCCACAACTTGACGGTGTGGTCGGCAGATGTCGAAGCCAACACCGATCTATGGATTCTATTATGTGATAATGATAACACGGCATCTGTATGGTGGGTGGTGACATGCAGCGACTTCTTCTTTTTCTTCTTGTTCTTCTTGCCGGCTCCGGAAAACGAGTTAGCATCTGGCTCACCCAAAATCAAGTCGGGGAAAGCCTTATCTATGTAGTCCAAATTCCATATCTCAATTTGTGGATCGAAGGTACCCACAGCAGCAAAATTACCAACATTAGATCCTTCATCAGAGCCAGGTTTAAAATTGATCCATTCTACACACAATGGGAATGCTGGCAACATGATATCGTGGTGCACATACAAGTTTGAATCTCTGACCATGCCTTTGGCTACATCAGCATCGAGTTTGTCTTCCTCTTCTTCCTCGGCACCATCTGGTGCTCCTGCCCCATCGTCGTAAACATAAATGTCCAAATACGATACGTCGTCATCGGTTCTTGTGGCCAATACCAAATTGTCAGTTGGGTAGATCTGAGATTCTTGTTTTTCTTCCTGGAGATCAGTCTCAGTGGGTAAGGTCAAGTAAGGATCAGAACCTTCTCCGTCTTCCTTGTGGAACTTGGCATCACCAGATAAACCTGGAAACATCGTAACTTCTTCTCCTTCACTGTCTGCTCCATCGTTGTCGTAATTTTCTAAGTCATATTCCTTCAAATCGTCATCCAAGTCAATCTGGTCTCCCAACTTGTCGGTTTCCCCAGCCTCAACCTGGGCTTCGTGCAAATCTTCATGGGCATCGGCCAATTCCAACTTGGCCATGGCTGTGATTCTTTCCATTTCCTCATCGTCCAATTCATATTTTTCGGGAAATTGAGAAGCAAAGCCTCTGGGAACCCAAGCACTAGACGAAATCATATTCTATATGTTACAGAGTGTCTGTCGATTGGAGATGTTCTTAGTTCAGACTTCGAATTATTTCACTAGAATGGAGATGAGTTCTAAATCTTTTTTCAGGTGCTGCATACATACTGAAAAATTTCGTGAATGGTCACGTGAAAACCTTCAACCATACCTATAGCAACTTCCTTATCAAAAATACTATCTGATGCCATCTTATTTGTCGTGAGCAATTCCAAATAGAAAATAAGACAGTTGCTCTAAACATAGATATATATGTTCAATACTTTGTTTTATATGGATGCATACTCATAATATCTTTAAGGTAATTCGATTTGCTCTTCTATCTAGTACATTATCAATATAATCATATTATCTATACACAGCCTAAAGTAAAACCACACCTACACCACTGGTCTTATCGTCAACTACTTCTTTGGTCTGGGGATCAATACCACCGTGGAGTGGCCATGTCTTGTAATTGAACAAATAATAGTTCAAGAATCCGTCACCGCTGCCGAATTTGGCATCCTTGATGAAGTAAGAATTGTCTTGCGAGGTCAAGCAGTTGAAGACATCTACGTCAAACTGTTTGCTCGTGATCAATGCGTCTGTGATCAATCCGTTCAATCTCTGTTTGTAGTTGTCCTTTCCGTCAGAGTCAGAAGCGTAGTAAAATAGGTAGGCAATACCCAACTCATTGTGAATAGGGTTGTTCAATACGGTGAAGGGCAATAAATAATACGAAAAGAAGTCAGTAATCTTTCCTTCTTCGTTTTCGACGACATAAGTCTTGATTACATTGGAAACAGTGTCGGTTTCCAATGAAGAGCCCAAGAGCCAATGGGCCAATTCGGGCTTACTGAAAGTCTGGATCAACTCGAACTTCTGGTGGTACTTACTGCTCAAGTCGTAGACTTGGTCCAAATCTGCGAATTTCATGGGGCGCAAACCATCAGTCTTAGTAGTGTTGGGTAAAGAGTAATTGGCTACCATAGAAGCTTTCGTCTGGTTAGAAGGTAAATGAGAGAATCCCACGTCGTGAAGTTTGGTCCAGTTGATAGGACGGTGGGTATATCTACAGACAGACACTGGTGACGGTAAAACGACCCCAGCAGTGTACAAGGCTTGCCAAATGTTCTGCTTATTGACTCTTCTGGTGATTTCCTTGATCAACACGGGAGCCAAACGCTTTGATCTGAGCTTCTTATGGATACAGAGGAAATTGATCTCAACACTGGGAATAGTCTTGTCTGACTTGTTGAGTTTCAACGTGATGGGAACGGCAGAAATGAAGCCTACTAGTTTCTTTGAATCCTTGACACGCACTCCTACATGCCAATCCTTTCTCCAGCCAGGAGCCTTGAGAGACCAGCCAAAGAATTCGTGGGAGTATTTGAATCTAAAAGTTGCATCGTTATCTTCTACATAGTGTTCGTACAATAATTGATACACTTCTTCCAACTGCTCCTTGTCTTCAATATCAATGGTGCTCCATTCGAAACTTCCCAAAAGAGGCAAAGGTGAGTCTGCAATCTGGTCCGGGGTTTTGGTGGCGTCGATTTGGCCCTCGGCTTCAATTTTTTCGTCCAAGCTTGGCACTGGTTGTGTTTTCCAGAATTTGTAGTCTTTCATCTGTTTTTGCTCGGTAGGAGTGAGCTCCTCTCCCATAGATAAGAGTTTCATCAACTGCTCGATGGTCTTAGAGGAGACGTTCTCGGGAGCATTGGATCCTGAAGGAACCACCTTGTCTTCGTTAGACATGGCTTATGGGCAAAAAAAGGAGTAAAACAAACAAAGTCAGTACTAGGGTTCAAAAAAAGAGAACGTAAAAAGAGTTGATCAACGAATATTTCGATTGTGAATATAGTTTCACTTCTGACCGTGGTAGAATGATTTTCTCAGTGCGGGCCAGGAAATGGGAGTCTGAAAGAAAATGCGTAATAGGGAGAATAGAGAAAAAACATTGTTAGAATAGTGAGATTCTGTGCAAGAATTAGGAAGTGTGCTGAAATATTTCAGCCGTTCAGATCAAGATCAGATATTCACCAATTCAGTATAGACGCAGCGTTGCTTTCAGTCATAATATATATAACACATTGTTCTTCTATAACTCTTAACTATGGTGCTTAAAAACTCGAAATGGGACAAAAGAGCCAAGTACAAGTACATGAAGAAACATGGTATTTCCACAAAACCTGAGCCAGAATCTACATCGGAGCCCAAAACCAAATGGACTTCAAAGAAAGCTACTGATTCCACATTAACAAGTATCGTGCTCGAAGACTCAGATGATGAATGGGACTCAGAAACTGATGAAGCATTGATTAACCATTTCTATCCTCAGATAGGAGAGTCTGAATTGACCCGGGAGCAAAAAATCAAGGTTAAGAAACAGATCTTGGCCGATATCGATAGACAATTAGATGAGGAAGAAGCAGAACAAGAAGACCGCTTCGATAAGGAATTGTCAGACGAAGAAGATGAAGAGCTAGATGGCATATATCTTGGATCTAAAGAGAATGAAGAGCGCGAGATGACTCCAAAAGTGACAAAGTTCAATATGAACGAGTTCATGGCCAGCTTAGATATCAACAAACCCAAAAAAAACAGAAAGATGCTTAAGAACCAAATGGCAGAGAACTTCTTGGAAGAATACGGATTGACGAGTTATGACGAAATCACGAGGAAAACGGACGATTACAATCAAGTCTACTACTCCAAGCTAGGACAGAGAAACGTTAAAAATATACCGGCTTCAGAGTTGGATGGTTTCCAAATCGGCCAAGATTCGTTGGCTAATATCTCCAGAAAATCAGGTAAGTCAGAAAAGACCTCGCATGTCAGATACATGACAGAAGAAGAAAAGGAGCAGGAAAAGGAAAGAGCGTCCAAGGCAGAACTGGCTAGATTCTACAACGAAATCAAGAAAAAATTTGACACTTCAAAGAAATCTACAACTACTAAAAAAGGCAAAGTATTTGAGATCAACAATATCAACGAACACGACTCAGACCAAATGGCATCGCTAAACTCAAGAATTGCCAATAGTGCTGTGGCTGCAACTCACACTACGGATTTTGGTGATTCAGATTTAGATGCCGATATCGACTACCTTTTGTATGGAGACTCGGGAAGAAATCATGAAATCTTACCGAAGCATAATCGATCAACTGAACTGACAGATGTGACCAAGTCAGACAGCTTTGAAGATCTTTTAACTGAATCGACTGGAGCTAATATTAAGTACAATTCTAAGTCAAATAAAATTGCAGCATCTCAGTCGAAAAAAGTAAATATTTCATTGCCTCTGCAAGACGATATAGACTTTCTCGATGAGCTTCTAGCATGAACTGGAAGCGATAAACAGGTAGATAATGCTACTAATTACTGGGCACCATAGCACAACTCTGGTGAAGTCTTGGGGTTGACTATGGTGTGTCTATATGCCGTACTTATTACTATCGCATCTTCCCCATTAATAATCCTATCAAATTGATTATCATAATTCAAATGACGTTAGACATGACTCGAGAAGATACGTTCTGTTGTTCTTCTCGTACTTCTGATATTCGTATAGAATATTCCTTTCATTGATTTTCATTCGTTCACTATTCCTTGCATCGGATGAGCGGAGGCACTTCTGTACTTGGAGTGGCTTCCTCAGACCACCGTAATTCCAGTTCGAGTACAACTCTCTCAGACAAAGATGCCGAGGCTGTATTGCTTTTCGAGAAGGCAATTGAGAAGGAGTCACATGGACTGATGTCAGATGCGGTGGAATTATATAGAAAGGCGTTCAAACTTAACGAGCAAGTGGATTCTCTATATAGAGCAAGTACTGTGGCTCATACAGCCCATAGGCTAAAGCTGGAAGGTGGGAAAAACACATTGAAAAAAGTCGATGAAGATGCTGTAAGACGGATTGACGTCGATAAGCTTATCGCCAGTTTCCGCCAAAATGAAGCACATGCTCCGGATCCTAATAATCCCGAACACCATGAGGAAATGCTAACCATCAAGTTCGCCAACCTTGGTTTGGGCGATTCATATGCCGATCTTAAACCAGTTTCACCTTTGATACATTTGCCATACGATGTGTGGATCCGGATACTTGAGATTTTGTTGATAACGTCGCCTGAATCCTGGTTTCAATTCTCTATAACGTGTAGAAAGCATTCGTACTTGGGGTTTGGTACCTCGGAAATATGGCGAAAACTTGCTAACTTGGTGTATCCCAATCAAGTCTATGAGGAAAACAAGTATTTTATCGATAATAAGCCTCTACTGGGTCAGGTCGACTACGATCTGTTACCGGTGCCCAAGGATCAGCTCAAAATTTTGCCCCAGTACAATGACTCCTGGAAGTACATGTTGAACCATCGCCCTTTTGTAAAGTTCTTGGGCTGTTACATTAGCGTAGTCAACTACTACAGTGAAGGTGGTAAGGCGGAGTTTTCCAGCAGCTGGTCAAATCCCGTTAGAACTATCACATACTACAGATATTTACGGTTCTATCCTGACGGTACCTGTGTCAAAGCGTTGACTGCTCTTGAACCTACTAAAGTCATCCCCCATCTTCTGAAGTACAACACTCTGGGAAGTGTTTATCCTATGGGATTAGACCCCAGCAATAGTCTGAATGCGCATGTCCCAGTAAAGGAAAGTCACCGGATCTACCACGCCCGGTGGACTCTCAATATTAACGGCGATGTTCATGTGGAGGTAGAAAATGGCTCTGTTCCTTACTATCGGTTCCATTACTTCTATCTGATCAAGTCCGTTGGTGGAGTGTTCAAACACAACAAGTTGACGTGGATCAAGTACCATGCAATCAGGAAGAAGATGTCGGAAGATGACGATCGAGAGGGAGAGATGTCCGAGTTCTCTATTCGGAACGAGAAACCGTTTAAGTTCCTGCGAGTGAGAAGCTATAGACTTGATAATTAGGAGTAATCATACAATCACATATACAATTCTAGGAATAATATAGTGTAGAGATAAAGGAACAATGATAGTTGTCATAAGACGAGTTTCTATAATAAGTGACGAAATTGATGGAATATTCGAACTTAGTTATAGTAGTAAAACTTCTCTGACAGTGAGAGTTATTTTTCGCAGCCTAATTACAGATTTACAGATACGGAAATCAGCCAACGTAGAGAAAAGACAAAATACCGCGTTCAAAGAGATTTGAATGTGATATTGTACCTATGCAAAGTGTCGATAAGTAATACACAATTGAAATTCTCTTCCAAAGTCTTCAACCTATGAATATGGTGATTTATCAATGGTCCCATTCTATTATGCGTACACACTGTCACAGCGCGTAAACTCCAGTCTTCAGAAACCAAAATTTTTCCTGCGTTTGTGCCATCGTTCGTTGGAAAATTTGATTCACACTGAAAACGGAGCCAGTGAAAAATTACCATTACAGATAGAACATCACGGTAGCCACGACATCTACACACCCGTAATAACAACACAACAGTGATATATACAAGATGTCTCGTTTCTTTGTTGCCGGCTACAACTCGGACTCGTCCTCTGAGGAAGAAGACTTGTTGAGTTCTGATGAAGAATTACTTTCTTCCTCATCTGAAGGAGAACAGGAAACGTCAGACGACAGCTTGGATTTCGACGACGATTCAGATTCGGACTCCAGCGACTCTGACTCGGATGGACGTCCAAGCGGTCCAGCCTATTTCTTGAAGAAAGACTTCATGAAAGGTGGTGCTGGAGGAGACTCTGACTCTGACTCTGAGGATGAAGGCAGAAGAGTAGTGAAGTCTTCTAAGGACAAGATGCTTGACGACTTGAACGAGTCCATTGAAGCAATTAACGTAGCCAGAAGATCTGACACATGGACAACGGTTGTCTCAGAGTTTGACAAGTTGGGACGTCTTTTGGTCAGAGCTGGCCAGCAGAGTGTCTCTACTCCAAATGCCTACATTAAATGTTTGGCCGATTTGGAAGACTACATCACGGCCACTAGCGAAAACGAGAAAACAGAAAAGTCGTTGAATGCGGCTGAAGCCAGAGCATTTAACACCGCTAAACAGAGAGTCAGAAAGCAAATCAAAGAGTACCAAGCCCAATTTGACCTCTACAGAGAGAACCCAGAATTGTTTGAGAAGGAGGAGTCTGTAGACGTCACTGCTCCTTCCAGAGCAGCTGCTCCAGTTGATGACTCTACTGGCAGAGTATTGAGCCCTGTTTTCACCATCTTGAAGCAAATCGCTGAGACTCGTGGTAAGAAGAACATCGACAAATACGAACAGATCCAGACCTTGGAAGACTTGTTGCACGACAACTTGGCCAAGGGCTCTGTATTCGAATTGATTGCTATCTACCAGATGTTGTTATCGATTCGTTTTGACGCTTCAGCCAATCAGAATTTCATGCCAGTTGAACAATGGAAGAACAACGAAGCAGACCTCACTTCTTTGCTCGGCCTCTTAGAATCCAACAAGAACACCTACCAGTTGTCTGAGCTTGGTACCACCAGTGATGATATCGACATCGAACCTGTAGCTAATGAATCCGGTGTCAAAGTTATCTTTGGCTCCATAACCTCGTTGATCGACAGATTGGATGACGAGTTCACTAGATCTTTACAGAACACTGATCCTCACTCGATTGAGTACGTGCAAAGATTAAAGGACGAAACCACAATCTATCAATTAATCGTGAGGGGCCAGTCTTACATCGAGTCTATAACACCTGCTGAAGTCCAGAACTCGGTTGAGCAATTGTCGAGGGTTGTTCTTCGTAGATTAGAACACATCTACTACAAGCCAGACCAGTTGATCAAGGCAATCGAGACTGAGGCCTGGAAGGATCTTTCTCATGATTCGTCCATCGTATCCAAGGATTCCATTCCGGCTGAGTTGATTGACGGATTGTCGTCATTCTTAACCAAGCACAAGAACCCAGTCTATGCTAAACACGCTTTATTGTTCTCAATCTATTACTATGCTGTTAACAATAACTACTCCAGAGCCAAGGATTTGTTCTTGGACTCGCAAATCTTCAACAGAATCCACCACGCCGACTCTAGTTTGCAGGTTCAGTACAACAGAGCAATTGTTCAGTTGGGTTTGAGTGCATTCAGAAGCGGAGCTGTAGAAGAGTCTCACAAGATTTTGAACGAAATCGTGAATTCCCAGAGATCCAAGGAATTGTTGAGCCAAGGATTCAATTCCAAATATCCTAACCAAGCTACTACCGTGGAAAAGTCTAAGTTGTTGCCTTTCCACCAACACATAAATTTGGAATTGCTTGAGTGCGTCTATCTGACCTGTTCTTTGTTGATTGAAATTCCAGCCTTGGCTGCTGCTACAAACTCCAAGGACTCGAGACGTAAGGCTTCCACCAAGTCGTTCAAGAGTAAATTAGAATTCCACGACAGACAATTCTTCACTGGTCCACCAGAAAGTATCAAAGATCACATAGTGCATGCCTCCATCGCTTTACTGAAGGGTAATTGGGCCAAGGCTTACCAGTTATTGTCGTCAATCAAGATCTGGAAGTTGTTCCCTGATAACGACGACTTGTTGGCCATGATGAAGAATCAGTTACAAGTGGAAGGCTTGAGAACCTATATTTTCTCCTATAAGTCTATTTTCTCTAAGTTATCCCTAGCCAAGTTGTCGCAGATTTTTGAGCTCGAAGCTGACAAGGTCGAAGCAATTGTGCAAAAGATGATAGAGTCGAACGAGATTGGTGGAACATTGGACGAATCCAAGTCATTTGTTCATTTCACCAGTACCGAACCACAAAGATCCAGATTGCAAGAGTTGGCTATTGTTATGAACGAAAAGGTTGGCTTGTTAACCGAAAAGAACGAAAAGACCTCTTCCAACGGTTACGGCAAGAAACAACCTCAACAACAGCAGCAACAACAACAGCAACAACAACAACAGCAGCAGCAGCAAAAGGATTTGCTCCAAGAGGAAAACAGCAGATTCAGATACGCCAACGTTAACATCAACAACGACGAATTCCAAACCACTGCCTAAGCTGAGCTGGCTGTTCCAGTCACGTTTTGTACAATAATCTCTTTAGCATGGATCTCTATTTACATCTAGACCAGATAGACTCTATCTGCCTGAACTTATCAAGACTGATTTGTTCCTGGGTCTCTGACTCGATATATATATTAGTTCTTTTTAATATAACGTTCTACGTGAAGCAATTGTAGGAGTAGGATAAAATTTTACAGAGGTACTACGTGGGCCAACCGAGGTGATGGAGTAATTGTTCTCAGAGAGATATCAAGAGTTGATGTTCTTGGTTAGAGTTAATTATGATGCTGATGTTCTTTTGTGTTGGAGTGCTTGTAGAATTTGGTGTTGTTTCAGCTTTTAATTTCTATTTCTGAGAAAAATGTATGCGTTATGTGTGAAGTAGAGATGAAACAGTTTCACGTTTTTCAAAATTGTTTCATCTGTACTGAAACCAAATATTGATCCCGAATTACGTCGTTTAGTTCATTTTATGAAACGCAAATCTATTTGAACCTGTTTCAGATTTGAAACTCTACTCTTCATTTTGCGTAGTGATGAAAGAGATGGGCTGCGAAAATAGAAAATTATTAGTGGAAAAATCCCGAGCCGCATCGCGATATGCCGTCCGCATTTGCAATTTTTATCACATAGAAAGAAGAAGTCTTCAGAGTGATATGACTCCACAACTACTTCAACATCCAGTTCTTCAGCTCTCTTTCCCTACATATATACACATAGCTCCTACACTACTTGCACAATATATGACGGAAATTTCAGCCAAAAGAATTAAGGTTTCGGCTCTTTGCGAGCTCTGTCATGCCAGAAAGGCAGTTATGAAAAGACCCAAGAATCTCATGAAGCTCTGCAAAGACTGTTTCTACAAGGTGTTTGAGACAGAAATTCACAACACAATAGTTGATGCTAAGCTCTTTTCACCCGGTGATAAGGTGGCAATAGGAGCCTCTGGTGGCAAGGATTCCACGGTCCTTGCATCTGTGTTAAAGACATTGAATGAAAGATATGAGTATGGCTTGAACTTGGTGCTTCTCTCCATAGATGAAGGTATCAAGGGCTATAGAGACGATTCGCTAGCTACTGTCAAGAGAAATCAGGTCCAGTATAAAATGCCTTTAGAAATCATTTCTTACAGAGACTTATATAACTGGACTATGGATGAGATTGTGCTGTGTGCTGGAATAAGATCTTCATGCACTTATTGCGGAGTTTTGAGAAGACAAGCTTTAGACCGAGGAGCAGCCAAGCTCGGTATCAACCATGTAGTGACCGGTCACAACGCCGACGATATGGCTGAGACTGTTTTGATGAATCTTTTGCGAGGCGACACTGCCAGATTAGAAAAATCCTGTGCCATTCTCACTCAGTCTGCTGGATCCCCTATCAAAAGATCCAAGCCTTTCAAATACACGTACCAGAAGGAAATCGTGCTTTATGCCCATTACAAGAAGCTCGACTACTTTTCGACCGAGTGTACTTATGCCCCAGAAGCATTTAGAGGCACGGCGCGGGAGTTGTTGAAGTCGTTGGAGTCGATAAGACCTTCATGTATCATGGACATCATTTACAGTGGAGAGCATTTAGTACTAGCTCCAAAGAAAAAGAAGATCACAAAACTGTACAAGACAAATAAGAAGAAGGCTGCTGCAGAGAGCGAAGTCAACCCGGATGGCTCTGTGTCGTTGAGCAGAAAGAAGCAGTTTGTAGATGGCAACAGATGCGAGAAGTGTGGCTATTTATCATCCAACAGAATCTGCAAGGCGTGTATGCTTCTTGCTGGTTTGGAGATGGATCGAGCCAAAGTAAGCATTGACAACAACACCGCTGTGGACGGAGCAGCAGTATTGACCAGGACATTAGAGCAATTGAGTTTCTAGTTAATAATAGAGTAGCATATCTGGGATCGTCGTGACTTTAATAGTCTTGAAGAATTTTAATAGGAAAGGTAATGAAGATATAAACATCCATTATGGTATGAATTAGATATTCAAAAATACATATTTAAGTATAACAACTTATCTAGTTAGAGCTCTTTTCTTTAAGATGAATAAGTATATTGTAACACTAATCAATTAAGAAAGTTGTCTACTTTGGAGTCTTGTAAACATGGGAGGCAGAAGCTTGATGGCTTGGGAATACCAAAGTTTCAGCTATGACAGTGTTTTGCTTTCTGGTGATGCCAAACACAATTATTTCGGCGATGTCTGAAGCATCCAAAGGCTGGGTACCATCGTAGACAGCATCAGCCGCATCCTGATCACCATGGAAACGAACCAATGAAAACTCGGTTAAGACAGCACCTGGATCAACTTCCAAGACTCTGATTCTGGTGTTGATAAGCTCTTTTCTCAACGAATGAGAAAAGAACTTAACAGCAGCCTTGGAGGCACAGTAGATAGATCCACCAGGGTAAGGGTCTCTTCCAGCAATAGAACCGATGTTGACTATATCTCCGGAATTCTTAGCTTTGAAAATAGGAATCACAGCCTGAGTCATATTGATGAGTCCCAAGACATTCGTTTGCATCATTCCTTGAATGTCTTCGTCGCTGATTTCACCAACGACCGATTTTCCAAGAGCTTTTCCAGCATTGTTGATTAAAACATCGATATCGGCGAAATCCTTGGGTAAACCAGAGATGAATGGCTTAATACGGTCATGTTGGGTCACATCCAAATTGGCAGAATGGATTTTGATAGTTGGAAATTCTTTAATCAACGAATCTGACAATTGGGTCAACTTTTCTTTTCTTCTGGCTGTCAAAATCAAGCTGATATTCCCATTGGCAGCAGATGCAAACTCCCTGGCCGTAGCTTCTCCGATTCCAGAGGAAGCCCCTGTGATAAGAATGATCTTGTTGGCAAGTCTTTCGGCAGCTTTCTTTCCAAACGACATAGTGGTAGCAACGAATTTAGTGTTAATTGAGTCTTTAATTCTTGTAAAGAAGAATATCGAAGGATTTTCTCCTTATATACTTCTCTGGGAGCCAGGATCTGAAAAATCTGGAGTTTATCATTCTTCGCGCTACCATTTTCAAAAGTGGAGTTGCGAATCGTTGATTACTATGATGTGATTAATTACGAAGAATTATGTCCGGTAAGAAGGCACAGAGAGGTCGACAAAATCTGATTACAATTGTAAGACTTGGGCAATGCTTATACTGGCTGAACCAGAATGACGATATCTGTTCCCGAGAAAGGGAAGTTTCAACTACGGCTATGACAATTTGAAAAAAGCAAATCTGTTCTGCAAGAGTGACATATTTTCGCTACAAAGTTAATTTAGCGCAATTTCGCGGTACAGCCAAATATGTGGCTTCTGATTAGCAACCAACAATGACAAAGCAGCTCTATTGACTAATAGATTATACAGGCGAACTAACGATATATACTGGGCTCATACCTGTCCCTTGTACAAATGGACAGCTGAGGCCTGGTTGGTCGAGAAAACCAAGGTTTCGGCAATGACGGTGTTTTGCTTTCTCGTGATACCGAATACAATGACTTCGGCGATGTCTTCAGCCACCAATGGTTCGGTGTTAGCATAAACGGCTTTCGCCTTATCGACGTCATTTTTGAATCTGGTGATACTGAACTCGGTCTCGACGTTACCAGGGTCCACTTCCAAGACTCTGATTCTGGTGTTGATGAGTTCTTTTCTCAAGACATGAGAAAATGACTTGACTGCGGCCTTGGTTGGACAGTAGATTCCTCCACCAGGGTAAGGGTCTCTTCCAGCAATCGATCCGATGTTGACAATGTCTCCTGAGTTCTTGGCCTTGAATATAGGCAAGACTGCTTGAGTCAAGGTGATGAGACCAAATACATTTGTCTGGAACATACCCTGGATATCTTCAGGCAAAATTTCGCCCACTGGGTCTCTTCCCAAAGCCAAACCAGCATTATTGACCAAGACATCGATGTCAGCGAATTCTTCAGGAAGATCTTTGAGGAAAGGTCCAATGGTGTCTAGCTTGGTCACATCAAGTGCTACAGTGTGGACCTTGATGTGGTCGTATTTTTCGATCAATTCCTTAGCCAAGTTGTCTAATTTGTCCTTTCTTCTCGCGGTCAAGATCAACTTGATGTTTCCATGAGCAGCTTCGGCGAATTCTCTAGCTGTGGCAGCACCAATTCCTGTCGTGGCGGAGGCTCCCGTGATTAGAATGACTTTATTGGCAAGTCTCTCGGCAGCCTTACTTCCATAAGACATAGTAGATGAAGTTATGAATGTATGTAGATGAGAAAAGATAGTGAGATAAGATAAAGTTTTGAGATACTGAAAAATTCACTGACTCTGATTCGCACCACCAAAACAATTCAAATTTGAACCACAACCACGGAGATCTATCGATGGAATATCAAGGGTATACAAGATATTAGAAGCATATTGCAGTATTCTGCAAAACTGATAATATTCTTTGTACTTAGTGATGCTTTGTTCTATAAATTGTAGATCCGTTTCTAACTTCCGATCATCTTTAATTTTACCATATCAGATCTATAGTTTATTATCTTGATTTCTGCTTGGCTATGTTTGTAAATTTTGCCACATTCCTGTTCTTATACATTCGTAGATATTGAAATGGTATGGGCGCTGCTTCAATATCATATTTCTGCGCCAATTCAGATTATTGTATATACTCATTAGTATCCATGAACTACTACATGACTACCGCAACCTATAATAGTCTTCTACGTTCAATACAATCATGGTCAGTATATAAATTCACATATATTGTTTAAATATATATAGGAGTGTAGAGTATTACCAAATTTCCGTTAAGAAACCTCAATAATCACAACCGTTAAAATTACAACCAGCAATTATAGAAATTTTATAATTAAATGAATAACATTAGATGACCGTTATAAACAAATTGCTTAGTAGAAAGTAGTTGGAGCATGAGCTTGGTATAACTTGGTGGTCTTTTGGACTCTGTGTGGCAATGGGAACTTCAAGTCCTTGGACAAGTATTGCTTAACGTATTGTCTCTTGACGTCGTCAGTCTTTTCCAATTCAACGACCTTCAAGATGTGGATAGATCTAAATCTAGCTCTGTGTCTAGCAGCCAAGTCTTGGTACATGGTTTCAACGGCACCGACTCTGGTAACATCTCTGTATTCTTTGTACATGTTGTGGATACCAGATCTGGAGTCGTATCTGATCCAGATACCGAAGGTCTTGACCTTGGTTGGCTTGGCTTCAGCGATGACGTTAACGGAAACAACTTCACCGGAGGCTCTCTTGACCTTGTGCAACTTTTGCAAGAAGTACCAGTAACGAGACTTGGCAACAACTACGTTAGGAGCAAAGATTCTCATACGGTACAACTTTGGTTCTGGAACAGAATCAGTTGGAAGACGACGACCGATGACTTGATATTCGTTAAATCTAGACATTCTACGAATTATGTTAGTAAAAGATTCGATGGAAATGGCGATGATTCAAATGGCAATGCAGCAGCTTATTACTGAATAAATGTGAATGAAAATTGATGGCGGGCAGTGAATTTTCATCTTTCCTGGAAATTCATTTTCTGATTTACTTATACATTTTCACAAATGTGTTACCTTGAATGCTTGAAAATGATGAAATACTTGAAAAACGAAAATGATAACTTATGTCACGTAGGTTTATTCCCTCTTGATTAAATTTGAAATCCATTCTTCGTTGGTAAGTCTAAGCTATGAATAGACTTCTGTTTGCTCTCTGTTCTATTAATTTTCAGTCTTTTCTCCATTTATAAAATTTTTCAGTTTATCAATAATTTCACCACTAGCTGGACTACATAACTAGCGCTGTTGGAACTGACTCGGATTCTCTCTGCATTGCCTCATCTACTCCTCATTGTATCTGACACATACTTGTTAACTGTTGATATCCAAAAGTATACCAAACGTTTCTATTCTGTGAATAAATTAAGTAGACAAATTTTTGCTTCCTCACACTAACCAGAATCTGCTGCCTCCATCGTGAATTTTCCAGAGAATGGTTATTACTGTGTATGCAGGAATATAACCAGGTTTTCCTCTTTTTCTACTTCTGTGCGTGGGACTTTGGTTGGTGGCCCTAGAAAATTTTTTCTGAAATAGTACTGTGTTTAGAGGTTAAGTTATAGTCACGTGAAAATTGTACTCTAGGGCTGGAGCCCTAGTTGTAATGGGTGCAAAAGATCTAGTATATACTTATGGAATTCGCTGTCGCAAAAGTGCTATGCCAAATAACTCCAGCAATTCAAGATACTATCATTGCTTTGTCACGCGATAGCATAGTGGTCTATCTTGTCAAAGCTGTGTGCTATCTACAATAAATACTCTTCCGTTGTTGGTCGTTAATTGTAGCTTTATATGTACAGCCAAGTGATTCGTGATTAGAGCTACTATTTAAAGTCATTATAGAACTGCACCACCTTGAGTATATAGTGTATAACCATAGATAAGTCATAGTTAAGTCGTAGCAGACTACAATTAGATAGAATAATAGTTACCTTGTGCTTTCTTTCCGTACCGTAGAATTATTGTACATTATACAGCCTTTGATCTATTTATTATAGTTACCTCTCTCTATCAATTCATCATCATCAAACAACAAATTTGTTCCACTACAAGTTCTTCTTGATAGACTTCTCAGCCCTACTAATCATCTTTTGCTCTCTGCCCCTTCTGCCAATAGGACCACTTTCGGTATGCAAGAAGTAATCGTACCACCTGAATGAACTGGCGTAGTTGCCAATGAAGTAGTGGTGATGGTCATCGTGATGTGCGGCACCGGCCCAGAAGGGTAAAAACTTGTGCAAAGACCATGGGAAGTCATATCCAGAGTGGGAGTCGACAGCTTGCAATAATCTCAAGCATACCCAGAGAGTGACAGTGAACAAGTGCAAAGATGGCAAATTGAAATCCACATTGGTCTTTGCAATGTAGGCATACAAAATTGGGAATCCTACGGTTCCGACACCAAGAGCCATGACTTCAGCTGGATGGGCGTATTCAGCGGCCAAACCAAATGGAGCAGCATATTTGTGGTGGACCTTGTGGATGTTCTTGTAGAACCAGCTCCAGTGGAACAATCTGTGGAATGTATAGTGCCATGTGTCTTCCAAGAAAAAGAATAAACACACCTGAGCCGACATGATCCATATGCTTGGGAAGGGGACTTCAATGGAGATCTTCAATGAAGAACAGATAGGATGGAACAACCAAATTGGAATGGCTTCAACCAATAAATGGGACTTGAGCACTGCTTTAAGACATTCCCATTGTTCTTTGTTAGAAACAATCTTATTTGACTGGATTTTCCATCTGTTGAAGAATGGAATCTGATCAATAATGAACCATGGCAAACATCTTCCGAAGTACATGAATTCGTGGGTCAAGAAAAATAAGAGCCCGGTGGCCAAGATATCATTATCCATGTAGATGTACCAGGAAGCCCATAACTTCTCAATGAAGTTCAAGTTGGACACGAAAGGATCCGAACTTGACATGGTTTGGATAGTGCTGAGTACCTGTCCGAATGTAGAAGGATAAACAGTCCCAGCTGGGGTAACCAGCAGATTGGTGATGATGTGCTGGAGAGAAGAGACCAGCTCAAACATGGTTCAATTACAGAAAAGGTGGAAAAGAAAAAAGAATGGTAGCCACCTCAGATGAAGAAAAATGCATTAGTCTAATATATAAGTTAAGCAAAATATATGTGCTTATATATAATCCTCTGCCCTTCAGAGACCATTGAACTCAGCGGGATCATTTCCTGTCGTATAGCACCAAAACTGGCCACAGTATCAGATGACAATCCCAGGCATTTTTTTAGGTGGCTGCGAATTGCCATTCTAGTTCTGGAAAAAAAATATGGTGTGATATTTGATGCAGCTAAACGAACCATACGAGCCAACGTAACTATGGCCAGGAAGACATTGCAGGTTATGTACTGGCAGGACTGGACGATTCTCCTGCTATACGACAGGAACGACGACGCGTCTACTTATTGTTTGTTTTTTTTTCCATACCTAAGTGTTACGACCCACGTACTGGTGCTATTTTTCTCTAGGCCTATTAGTTTGTCTACACTAAAAAATTTCAATTTTGTTTTACATTAGTAATCTCCGAGTGAATAAATTCTATACAATGAGCTACCACAGGACGGTCTATACGACAACGCCGCAGCGTAAGTCCTCTACTCTGTAGCAATATATGGTGTTTGTTATGGTGTTTGGTGAGTGGCTTCCAATTCAAACCCCGGGTCTGTTTCGGTCGCAGCAGCTTCATCAAAGTCCATTTTTTGTTTCTCGTTTTGCACCCATTCCAATTTCGTCTGCAGCACCTAGACAACTCTTTCCGTAGGCAATATGTCCACCAACAAGCTGTTGTCGATGGTAGACAAATTCAAGCCGTTAGTAGATCTGTAAGTCTGGATGTTGCTGAAGAACTTGTCGAACAAGAATGCAGTGTCCAAAGGTCCGCCCTTGGCTTCTGGGTGGAATTGGGTAGAGAAAATAGGTTGGGTCTTGTGTCTCATACCTTCGTTACTCAAATCATTCAAGTTGGTAAAGTAGGGTTCCCATTCGGAGTTCAAGGTAGAAGCATCCACAGCGTAACCGTGGTTTTGCGAAGTAATATGGCACTTACCAGTAGCCAAGTCCAAGGCTGGGATGTTGTGAGCTCTGTTACCGTACTTCAACTTTATGGTCTTAGCACCACCGGCCAAAGCCAACAACTGGTGTCCCAAACAGATACCGAAGATTGGCAAGTCATGGTGTTCTTCAATAGTCTGCTTCAAGTGTTCAACAGTACTGGAACAGTGGGTTGGATCGCCAGGGCCGTTGGAAATGAAGATACCGTCGAACTTATTGGCAATCTTGTGGATAGGGTAGTTGTATGGGAAAACAGTCAAGGAAGCACCTCTTTCTACCAAACAACGCAAGATGTTTTCTTTGGCACCACAGTCCAATACAGCGATGTGTATGTTTTTCGAGTATTCTTGAGGACAGGCAATGTGGAATGGAGCCTTTGTGGTAACCTTGTGGACCAAGTTGACCGATCCTGGATCGTCGAAAGCAGCATCCTCATCAGCATCGTATTCTTCACCGATGGTGATTTTTCCCAAAGAGGAACCTCTTTCTCTGAGGTAGGAAACCAATTGTCTGGTATCGACACCAGAGATGGCAGCGACGCCAGATCTTTGACACCACTGTTGTAAGGATTCCACTGCCGTCCAGTGGGAGTATTCTAATGCAACATCAGCAACAACAATACCAATGCATTGCACGGAAGCAGACTCCATGTATTTCAATAAGTTGAACTGATCCTTCTTGGTAGAAGAAGGAACACCGTAGTTACCGATCAAAGGTTGGGTGAAACACAATATTTGACCCTTGTAGGAGGGATCGGTCATGGACTCTGGGTAACCAACTAAGGAAGTAGTGAAAACAGCTTCACCAGAAACGTTCTTGTCCGCACCAAAGGAATAACCTGAGAAAACTGGACCGTCCTTGATAGTTAAGGTGGCTCTGTCCAACTTGGAAGTCTTGTTGGTGAATCCCTTGGCAGAAGTAGCCAACATACGTCTGGTCGACAGAATCTTATTTAATTGTTTGAAAGCACTGATCATTGTAGATATCTTTTAGTGGATAAGGACCAGGAAATGCTATAGTGATTGAATAATCAAGATGTCAATCACAAGTAGCACGCTCGTAAGAAGTAATAAGCTAGTATTTAGTCGAGACCCGAGTTCTATAAGATAGATACAAAAAAGACAAAAAAAAGCAGAAAAAACTGGAAAATCATTCGCTAAATAGTAGTGAAAAAAAAATTGTGCATAGTCAACGTCCAATGGCTGATTGCGAATCGCGGCTAGCAAATTTTTTCACAAATTGATTACCCAATTGGGAATGACTCATCTTCACTATATAACGAAAAATTTTCAGTGTGATCTTGCCAGGCGGTTGTGGTGCAAAAACTATGGAAACAGGCGAGAATGGATATAGAGCTGGTCTGAAGCAATTTGACGGCTATGGTTGGACTACTTATTTGTACTGGTACCATAGAGATACTGTAGCTATCCATTGTGATAAAATTAACTTTCCTAGTAACATTACTTGTGCCAGAGCAAGGTTCCTTTGAATTGATAGATATACATTATTTTCTAATTAATTTATTAATAATTGTAACCCCGTGATTCCAACTGTATGGTCTCTGTTTAATTGGTGCATCTAATAGGAGTTCAGCCCAATTTGTGAATGTGCCTTACTACTTTTACTTCTCCGCTTATAATATTTGCTAGTGTATATTTCCTTGTGTGCTACCATGGGTAGTTCTGTTTCTTCAACCGTGGCTATATTTATGAACTATCATTTTATTTTACTTGGTTACCTCTTAAACCTCTTTTTTTAATAGTACAGTAATTGTTTTTAATCTACATCAGAAATATTCTCCTTTTCGCAGCCATGTGTATGTACTATTAGATACGAAGAAGAATTCCGGAGAAAACTTGTTAAATATGTATATGTATGCGTGTATCTGGTCATTTGCCTCTCAAGTAGGGATTGTCTGGAAATAGGTGAAACTTCTAATCAGCCGACTAAAATGGGAATATCTACCGACACCAAATTATCCGCAAATTCGTTAGCCTCTGATCCGCTACCCTTAAACTTCACAACAATTTGTAAACAGTAGAGTCTTCCTACTAAGCAACTTTGGTAACTTGGCAACAAGTTCACGTTGTTCTTGTTAATGGCAGTCAAAGGAATCTTCAAGTTCTTAGTCCAGCGGAACTTCTGGTTTCCTAATTGACTGACTTTCCATCCAGCTTCACTATTTAGGAGAGTCAGGTGAGTCTTTTCTGTAACAGGCTTGTAGTAGTCTTTAATTGTATCTTTTTTGACTCCTAAATGTTTGATTGCCTTCAAGTAAAGGTATGAATTCTTTGACACGAAGACCTGGTTTGTCTTCAAGAAATTGATGTAGTTATTAACATGATCCTTTAATCTTTGGAGATTGTTTCTAGTAATGGCCACTGAGTCGCTGATGTTTTTGTCAGCTTCCTCGGGGTTTGAGTAGAAGAAATCGTAGCCAAGTTCAAATGATAAGGGGTACTCTGTGTAGTAAGACCAAAACACCACGTTAGTATCGATATGACTGATATGCGGGGGCTTGGTGGAATTGTCAATTGAGTCAAATACAATGGAAATATCCAATGACTGGATGAGCTCATTATCGTCTCTATTATATAGGTCCACTATATGGTTGCTTGCAGTTGAAGTAACTGGTCTCAAATCGTTAGTTGATGAAGTTACTGGGGCTAATCCCGGCGAAGATGTAACTGGACTAAGAGTGTTACTTCTGGTCCCTTCTTCGCTGGCGCCACTGTTGTACTTTTGTAGCAACTTCGGTGCCGTGTATGGAATAACTTTGTCTGGAACTTTAACGTAGATTTTCAGTTCTCCTATCTTGATTAAGGAAGAAAGAATCATCTTCTTTTTCTTTCCATACACATCTACTGGAATCTTAGAACCAATCATTCGCTGTCTTTCATAGAATGTCTCTTCCCTGTGGATATCCTCCTTCAGTGAAATTTGTTCTTCAATGGATTGCAGTCTGGTCAACAACATTTCCATGTGACTATTTGTAGTTTCACTGTTGATGCTCAACAAGTTCTTGTTCTTGATCTCTTCTTGGGTTAAATCTTGTCTAGCCAAACGGTCATCAATTTCCTTTTCAAGTTGGTAGTTCTGTAAATTGACAAGTCTCCAAGTCGACAAATGCAAGTAATCAAGGAAGAGCTTTCCGTCTATACCCGAGTTTTCGTAACTTTCAGGCATGTAATGGAAGGAAGTATTATAGTAGTGCAACTGTTCCTTCAAGTCAGGGATGAACCTGAGAAAATATTGAGAACTCTTGGAAATGGCATACTCAGCCTCTGAGTTAGGGTCGTTGATTTCTCGCTCCGAAAGTTCATTATGTTCACCTTTGCCATCAATTCTGTCAATGAACTTGGCTTCGATGGTGTAACTAACACTAACATCTTCGAAACAGTAATCCTTGGTCATAAGCGGCGTGCCTCTGACATTCAAAAATCCATAACCAAGAGCCTTGTTCATCTGGATGATCTGCCCACGATTGTAGAAGCAAGTCGAGTCGACTCCCATTGACGGTGGAGGAAGAATGTGCGGCAAAATGCTATGAATGCAACTGTTGTCCAATAATCTATTAGGGAATCTAAAAGTGAAAAATTTCTTATATTTGGTGAAAGGTTTCAATATCCGTTCATTTGGAAGACCGAGAACGCAACCGTCCAGAGCATCAATTGAAAACGCCTTATACTCAATTCCAGCACTATTGGGCACGTCGATGTATCCATATGAAGCATTGAAATCGTACATCTTCAAGAACTTCTTCATCAAAATCTTATTGTACTTGTGAGAATCAGGGGCTTCGGAATGCGTATTTCTTTCTGTAGCCTTGATGGTTCCTTCAAGTGAAACTGTGAACAATCCGAAGTCTACTGGCTTGTCCGAGTTATTGGTTATGACAATATACCCATTGACCATGTCTCCGCTGGTATATTCTTTCAACCTGGTCTCAAGCTCGTTCTTGTTGTTAGGCTGAGGTACCAATTTTGTTACATAGATGGCTATATCTATAGGTGAATTGGTAAGTTTGGGTAATCTGTCAATATTGTCGAGTGGAGAATGGCCATATCTGTCCATTGTCACAGCTACATTTTCGTTGTGGGTATGCTCGTCAGCATGGTCACTTTCGGTATCAGTAGAAGTATGTGTGTGTTCATTATCATCTTCAAATAAGTAATCGCCTCTTTCTTCGTGTTCTCGTTCTAATTGGTACTCTTCTAATCTGGAACTTACATCATTAATTATATTGTCTATTCCGCTTCCCTGGCCAGCAGAAACTGTTGGTGATAGCGCAACCGGTGGAGTGGGAGAACTGTTAAAAGTATCTCCGTAGACCGGAGGTAAAGTCTGTAGGTCTTCGTTGAACTGGTCGTCGTCCCTTTTCAAAATTGACTGAAACATTTGGAAGGATGGAAGCACATCAAAATACTCAGTTTGGGTATTAGAGCTTACAGTAGATAAAGGAGCTATTGGTGATTCAGAAGTATTCCCGCTCATCAGATCAATATGTCTCTGTTGCTCTGGGGCTGGACGATAGGGAACATTTCGTTTAGAGCTTGTATTGGAAGAGTTGGATGAAGATTCTCGAAGTAGACTGCTGGAACTGACTTTGATTATGGGAGGTGCTGTTTTGGCCACAGATTTGTGCCCAGAAAAGAACAGATCGGACGATGTATTGACCAGAACATTGTATGGTGGTGGAAGGTCATCTGGGTCAGCTTCTTTTGCATTCTTGCTATTTTGGCCAGGATTAGAGCTTATACTAGTAAGTTTGACTGAAGAAGAACTTGGAAAGCGGGGGAGGGGCTGGTTGCGATGAGACCCGTTGTTTCCGGACGTCGAGGATGACGAAGACCCGTTTGAAGAGGTGCCATCGGGATGACTACTCTTCTTGAGGAAATTCATGGATAAAGAGAAACAAAAGAATGAAAAAATGAAGCTAGTCCAGATAGAAAACCTATGAGCCTGATAAAGGCAGCAAAATGCCCCAAGCGATCTACGTCCTGTCCAGAAATAATATAGCACACCTGCGAGGTTTGGCACGGCTTCATTGTAACAACCAGGAATAGCCGCAACAAAATATATCAGATGGCCATCATCATGCATATAAGTCTCGGGTAGTACTTCCATTTTATTAAATTCATTGACGAAAACTGTAACTTTCACTGTAGGTATGAGCAAAGAATACTGGGGTAGTGACTACGCGGCTAATTTGATAAGTTCTGCTGGGATTGCGAATAACTGGAAGTTCTTAATTTAATTGTCTGTGAATTCATAGTCGGCCAGTTTACGAGATTTTTCAGATTTTTCAGAATAAGCCTTTAATATTATCAGGAAGAGAATTTCCATGCTACAGGTTTCTTGATATTTTCTACATGTATGTTGTGTACCATATTTCCATTTCTCCTTATTCGGAACATAATTCCGTATATAGAGTGAATCTGTATCTATTACTATTCTATTGCCTGTTGATGTTAGTATTCCCTGTTGCTCACTGTAGTTTCTATCTACAATACATAATGCTATCAGACTGACATGCAAATCGAATTATTTTTATTGAGGTTTCATAGTCGTAACTCAATAACGTAAGTTCATCACCTATTATGTACTCATTTTCAACTGGAGTTATACTTACAGAGCAGGATGAGACCTCGTCAAAGCCAATACAAATACTAGTAAATATTCGAATAAGTACTCCCGTAATCATACAAATAAAAACGTACTTGAAGTAGCAAGACATTTCTCTAGCCAGGTCTGGAATATCACGACCCATATTCAACTTGTACAAAAGTTTCAGGAACCACGGCCGGTCAAGGCCAAAATTTGTCATCAAGGTTTAGGGATTAACAGTCCCAAAACACAGTAGACCGTCGTGAAAATGTGGTAGAATCATCATTTACTTTTGCACCCAAAGTTGATTATGTGATCGGGATATTCTAGCTGCGGCCCTTCAATTTTCCAATGGGCTCACCATCAAAAAACGGTTTTTACAAGAACTTCAATTGATACTTATTGAAGTACAATAAATATCAGACATGAAAAAGTTTCTCTTCTTTAAAGATTCAGACATATGCTTGTCATTTTTTTCAACCTCATCACATTATTGAACTTCCGAATATCATAACAATCGAAGAACTGCTAAAACCTTCGGGAGAGTAAGAATTTACAAAGAACTCTAAGATGGTTGTTAGTATTGCGATCAACATCGTCAAATTGCTCAGTTCTGGATAGAACTAGAAATCAGAAAAGCATGAATGGTATTAAAAAAAGTTTTGTCATCAACGGGAATCCCGAAATTCTGACTCGTCATCTAAAAGAATCATCATTTAGCTTTCTTCAGAACTGATAGATAGATACATACTAATAAAAGTTCATTCAAAAAAGTCTATAGTTCACAAGTCTATTGAAGTTAGTACCGCTGTACAGTAATACTATAGCAATTTCTCCAAATTGTATCATAGATCAGTTAAGGTGGGTTTCTGAGGCCCACCGGAATGCGTTGTCACTCATAAATTATTCAGTGCCCAGTGCAATAATTCCTCATAAAAGGACGAAGTTGGAGTATATAACCGTCGAAACTTTCACATACCTTTAATAGTTAGTAACAGAACTAAAAGATCAATATAAAACTTGACATGGCATTTGGATCAGTAAAGTTGCAAAAACGTATCAATCATAGAGTTTCAGCCAGTAATTCCAGCTTTTGTTTTTGTTAAGTCATCACAGTAAATGCTGTCAGTATTTTGGAAAAAAACACATACGAATTGAATAATAAATTATAATACCGGCATTCCTATAGCAATCTTCAAATGAAGAATCTTCAAAATCACTAATTCACATGTTAGAATCGCTGTCATACACTCGAAACAATCAGCAGATCGATTAGTAACACCAAAAACAAAACTTCAGATTTATAATATGTTGTGATCATTCTGAAAAGTCACATACTCTAGTTTGAATTGATATGTTTGATCATCCGCTAATGTTTTTGACACTATTTGGTATTAACTGTTAAAGAAAACATACATTTTCATCCAAAAATGGAAAATCGCTCAAAAAAACACATCAAGAGAAGTCAGAAAACTGAACTTGACGATACTTCACGAAGATCGCCACAAACAATCTCGGAACCTGAACCTTAGTTGAGAAAACAAGTGTTTAGTTCAGTTCAAAAATGAAGGAAAATTTTTTTCAGTGAAATATCGTGAAAAATCCGGGTAACCGCGAATTTCCTTATATGGCGGGTTTATACAGTAGGGTTTTTGCAGCTACATAGAATTCATTGCATGAGGGCTCTAGATACTGATTCTCTATTTTATGTATATAAGTGTATAAAAGATGGAGATTCATATTTTGTTTAATTGCTCCTAAGGTAATTGTAGGTGAATATTTAAATTTCATTTTAGCATATAAGTGATGCAGTTACCATGGAGTGAATACACATTTCATTAGAGCTTATCCATTGCTCTAATTCTTCTTTTGGTTATTGACATTGTTGAAAGGCATAAACATTGGCATACCGGGAGGCGGGATAGGCATTCCTGGTGGTATAGCAAAAGGGGGAGGGATGACACCTGGAGGTGGCATTGGCATTCCCGGTATCATTTGGCCAAAAGGAGTCGCCATATCTGGACGTTGTCGTTTGACATCTGCACCGTTTTCACCTTCCAAGTCGTCCGCTGACCTCTTCAAGGTGTTTTCTGAGCCTGGAATCTCTATGCCTAATTCTATGTGTTTATCATCTATGTATTGTTTCAATTGCGACTCCAACTCTTCGTTTGGAATCAAAGAATCGATAAAGATATCCTCTGTGTCACAGTTGGGGCAGTGGAAGTCGTTCTCGATCAAAACCTGTTCCAATGCACTCTTGTTATAACTGAAGTTGGCCATTTTTATCAATTTGGATTTGTCAGTGCAACATGGTGTCATCACTATGGGTGACTTGAGCAATTTCTTGGTGGATGCTAGAGGATCCAAGAACTCTACACGGTTATCGCTTTCAATGCATGCTACTATTTTCTTCTCAAACTCCTGCTGTGCTTTCAATGCAGCGTTCTGTTGCTTTTCCTGGTATGTGAGCCAAGTTTTGCTGTCAGCCATGGCTATGGCGTAGTCTCCGTCTTCTGTGACTAAGATGGCGTTACCCTCGCTATCGATAACGTCTCCATTTTCGTTGGTTTCAAAAGCATCAGTCTCCATCTTCTTCTCGTACTCCTCTTTCGAAATCGTCTTCAAATATGACTTAGGGATACCTGTCGTACGCAAGATCTTCTTACCTTCGAAATTAGGATCGTTATTTGTAGGACAGTTCTTGATCCAGTGGTCTTTTTTCCCACATCTATAGCATATGTATCCTGGGGGAGGTAAGTCTTCTTTGGCTCCAGTGGCTCCAGGTTTGTAGTGTATCATTTTGTGAGTAGCCAACTCGTCTTGAGTCTGGGCCCAGGCATTCTCCTGGTTCTCGAACATTAACTTGATTCGGTCCTCTTCCGATATGTTTTCGTCAACCGGTCTTTGGCCGAGATTAGTACCCGTGATACCAGTAGTAATTCCAGCCGTGGTAATGGCTTTTCTGTTGATCCGTGGTTTACCTGTCACATATCTGGAAGCATTTGTACTAAATCTGTTTCTGAATATGGCAGGAGATCTTTTCGCCAAAACGTAGGAAGACCTCGGTATGATATCCTGGTCCAATTCATATTCGGTATCGGGCTGCTCTGAATGATATAAACGTAAATTGAAATCAAGACCCAGTCCTAGCTGGTTCTGCTGGATGATTTCTCTCTTGAGATCGAAGACAGAAATAGCGGTTCCATCAAAGTGGATCACTGATCTGTTCTTCTGGTGCACAAACTTGTAGTATACAACTGACGACATTCACTTGTTTATATTGAAATTGTAGAAGAATTAAATAATTAGTGGTATATCTGTAGAATGAATGTCGTTGGAAGCGAAAGAATACTGAGTTTTGAATATTTTTGAAATATAGAAATGTAGTTGTGTATGCAGGCTTTCTCTAACAATCGGAACTACAAGAGCAGAGAGTAATTCTGAAAATGGCATTGATATTCTGATGGTTTTTATGGTTATACTGTGCTATGTATATAAATAACATAATAGTCATCTAATTTTTGAGAATATAGAACTACGGTGTTGTCTTTCTTTTTGACTTAATACTGGAATATCGACTTTTCGCAACTCTTTAAGAGTTTCGACAGACATCATAGAATTGTCGTTTCTTCTTCAATACTTTCCAAATTCTTTAATGGTATGCAATAATGAAACACTTTTAATGCCATCTTCGCTTTCACTAGTTACCCCCAACTTATCCTTATGCCCATATCTTGTCTTCATCTCTTCATAAAACCACCGTCTGTGCACGTGACCCTTCATCTGCGAAAAACATAATTTTCAACATATACCATAGTTAACAAACAACAATTATACATAAAACCTACATCTTCCAACAGAATTGCATCTTAGCAGTCTGGAAACACACAATTCGGCAATGGACGTGTCCTATTCGCTTTCCAACATTGCGGGTTTCAAATCCCATTTGCCCGTGCAAAAGATCACTTTACCTCTCAAGTATCCCAATCAGATTCGCCAGATCCAAGAGCGGAATGCCAATGAACGCTTCCACGCACTTTTGGCTGAAACGGGTGCCATCATCGACTTAACAGCTTCACGTTCGTTTGTTGACTTTGTGTCTTGGGACATTTTGGCCGATTTGAAGACAATTACGTTGTCTCCCATCAACTCAGTAGTACAGAAGCTAGCTCTTCCATTCCAGAATATCCAGGTCTCCTTGCCCCACAAGATTGTTTCCAGTAAGTGTATCAGTGTTAATTACGAGCCAGATCAATCTGGCAGCGAAGATGGCTACATAATTGTCGATTTGATAGACGAGAACTTCTTATTCATCACCATAAGATTTGCATTATCTGACTTTATAGTGTCTAGCAATCACTCGAAGTTTTCTGTTGGCAACTTTGACCAATGGGGTCATATCTCCGTTCCATACTCGTTTGAGATGCGTTCGGAACCGTATTTGGTCAAGGCAGTCGATCCTCTAAGAATCATTATTTCATTAAAAGATGGAGGGTTTCTAATCTTCAAGAGATCCGCTGTTCTTCTGGATGTAGAAGTAGGTACGTTCTCAGAGGTTTCGTCGATACTTCCCTTCAACTTTTTGAGTGGGATATTCAAGAAGGACCCACGGCAAGAGGTCGTTTTAGAGGGCATTTCCTCCAACACCATCGTGGATGTGATACAAATCGACTCAAATACGATTGCTTCCTTAACTGTACGCAAGGTATTGAAGGTATGGAACATTAAAAGTCTCGTTCCGACAGCCACTCCCGTTGAACTCTCTGAGATCAGCGATTCCAGCTCGTGGTTGACATCTGTCCCGGCAAAATACTTCCAATTTTTCTCAAACAAATCAGGACAATCCTATTTGTCCTTGTATTATAGCACCAACTCGGCAGATAATAGCAAAAGTAGATATGTGTTCAAGACTTGGAAGATAAACAAGTCAGAGATGAAAATAGAACTAGAACTTTTGGACCATTTGACATTCCAACCAGAATTACCAAATATCTTACTCTTGAATGCATCTTCCGCCCAGCCGTCTTTCCAGAACACACTTTGGTTCATTCAGGACTACCAGACACAACTTTTTGACAACCACATCAAGTTCCATATCCTCTGGAAGTCCAACACTTCATCAGTGTTGGTTACCTTGACGATCAATTTCCAGACTGGTGCTATCGATTCCAAGAAGTGGTCGCATTCACAGGAAGGTAAGACTATCGAAGAGCTTGGTCCCTATCACGACAGCGAGTACTATCGTAATAAAATCCTAAACTCGGGCAGATACAACTACTTAATCTTGCAGACTTCCCTAGATGTTTTCAGACTGTACAAGGGCTTGGATCCAGTAGACAAAAACTCGTTAATCAGAGACGTCACAGAAGAAACCATCAAACTTGCATCCAACAACGATCCATATGAAGCCAAACAGAACTGGTACAAATTAGAGACTCTTTGCGTCGAGTTTAAAAAATTAGGCGAAGAAGACTTGGCGATATCGTTAACTAATCAGGCATATCTTCTCACAATTCAAGCTAACGGTTTGGGTATTTTCAGACCCTCTCATTACTACGAATCGTTTCCTTACAAGAAACTTGAGACTCCTGAAAACAAATTGTCCTCTATATTGCTCAAACTCAACAATGTATTATCAACAAAAACATACCATAGAATCTTATCCAAGATCAGATCTACGAGCAAGTTAACGTTGGAAGAAGCAAACGAGTGGTATGAGAGCTTTATCGGAAACAAGTTATCGGACGAAGAAGCGAAGAACATAATCAGTGAGTTGGGCAACATTGAAGATGCCTTTGGTTTACTTGATACACTCATTGGACCTGTAGATTATGTTAACATAGATGATCTTGGTGCTCAGAACTTGACTGACTCTTCAGGAATTCCTGCTGCTAAAAAGTTGAATACTGTATTAACATTCAAGAACATTATCGCTCTGCACGAGACGATCGTATTGAACTTGTTTGTATTGTTTTTGGTATGTGATAGCAATGATAGAATCTTGTTGTTACTCAATAAGATCATCGACAAGTTAAACGTCTACGATATTGTCAGGTGTATATTCGACACTAGTTTCAAAAAACAGAGCAAGTCATCTCGAATTGAAAACGAAAACTTAAACAGTCTCGAGAACTCCTTGTTTTGGAGTGGAATAGTGGACAATAATCCACAGCTCAACTATTTGATTCGTGGCTCTCGAATGAATGAAGCCTGTGATTACTTCATTGGCAGTGTCCTTTCTAGCTACAAGAACTTTATTGTTGATGTGACGCTTGACTTGCTAAATCGCGACGAAGGCAAGTTTATTAAGAGAACTTTCTTCAAGATGTTGAACAAATCCAGAAACATTGACAGATTTATCATTGGCTTGGTTTATTTAATAAACAGTGATGCCAATGAGTTCTTCGAGACTTTCGAAACATACGAACTATTCGACATTGCTGGAGAACATGAACTCAAGGATAAGATCTATAAGTCATTGGCCAACAACGAAACAATAAAGATTTTCCTAGACGTCATGTTCCTGGAGGATAAGAATCCTGAATTGAAGAAAGCGGACTACTTCCATGCTCTTGCTGAATTGTCCAAGGAACAGGCTGCAAGAGCGCGTCGTCACTCACATCTGCAAAAGTTCATTACTCCTACATTGACCACTACTTCAAAGTCTGTGTCTCCAGTGGAAACAAATTTCATCAAGACTGCTCTTAATTTTGAGTTGAGGGCCATTGAGATTTTGAAAGAAATAGAACTTCCAGACGAAGTGGTCTTGACGAGAATTGAGTCTTACTATTTGAACATCTTTGAGTTTGCCTTGAATACCTCAAATTATGATGTCATTTACGAGGCATTGTCCAACTTATCACCACAATCGTCCCTTTACTACGAGTACACGGAGTTATTTGGCCGTTTTATCAATAAGTTGATAGCCAACCAGTCAATTTATATGATCTTCCCTCCACATCCAAACGCATTATACAAGAAGAACTTCCTTTTGATCGACAATATCTTGTTGAACATTGCCAATCATGAGCTAGCTTTATCGAGCTCGCTCAAGTTATATGAATACCTCTATTCATGGAGATTGTTTGGAGCCTCAAACTCGCTAACTTCCAACGACATGGCAGATAGAAGAGGTGCTGTTGAGTCTTTGTACATGTTCATCACTAGATTCAAGAATGAGAGAAAGAACTTGATATCTTACTCTGCTTCTCCAACCATTGAAGATGTCAAGCAATACAAGCTCAAGATCTTGGAGTTGTATATGATAATCTTGAATTGTTTGAAGGGTTTTGATAATGATGAGGACCAATGGATTGTCAAACAGAAAGATACTGAATCGTTGTCCATTGTGAAGCTTGATGAGCTCAAAATCGAATACTTTGAATGGTTCAGAGAGTTGGAGGATGACTTGAGGAATGAAATATAGTATAGAAATTTATTTGCACAATCATTTATGAGATGCTGACGTGTAAGTAATGTGAGTAATTGCTACTTACTAATATTCATAATAATAGTGTTAACCATTATTCTTATATATTAAAAGAGTAGACGTTTTTCATTGAAATTCTAAAATATATAGATTCAATGAATAAGTATTATTTTTCATATTTATCCTATATTCGCCTTCGTGTTTCCACTTCCTTTTGGATTGTCGTCTTTCCAATCGTCCCATCTTCTCTTTTCGATTTCATCGTCACTGTCTTCGACATCATCATCCTCTTTGTTCTTGTCCTTAACTTCATCCTTAACCATTTTTCCGTTTGCCAACTCATAGTCCAAGTATTCTTCTACTGTCATGGAAGGAAGCACCTGTCCTGTGCCAAACACTTTATCTCTTATTTGTTGTTTGGACGAGGTTATAGTAAAAGGCTGAAGAATCTTACCCTGCTTCGATATCAAGTCAGAAATGCCCTTCTTCTGATTTGGCAACGACTCCAATCTCGTAGTGAAGCCATAGTCGTTCTCCTTGCTTGGTTTTTCACGTTTATCCTGTTCCACACCTTGAGTAATTAAACTTGCTGGTCTATTCTGAAGCACCTGGAGTTCCATTATGATAGACTCGAGAGAAGAGAACGAATTCAAAGCAAATAATCTGATTTGGTCAGTGTAGACGGCTCGCACGGTATCATCATCAAAACGACCAAACTCAGAATCATTCTCATCGTCATCAGCATCGTAATAGTCATTCAATATCAGCAATCTTTCATTGAGCTGTTTCTCCAATCTGTAGTTGTCTATCTTGATCTGTCTCCGTTCTGCAGGGTTTGAAGGCACCAATTCGGCCAATGATGGGTGGAAAGTATTCTTAAACCCATTGATCTGGTCCGATTGAGACTTATTCAAGACTCCGTACTGTTGAACTTGCACCAAAAACGAAATCAAGCTTGTTTTCGATGCCTCGAGATTGCCAGATCTGTACTCTACGGGATCTATGCCACCAGTATTAACAACTTTGGGATCACTCATGGCATCAAGATAAAGCATCCCAAGATAATAGTTCACCAGAAGAAATGGTAAATATTTTGTGTTGACTTCGTCAATGATCTCGTTGTCGCTGAATAAAGTCAATTGATTGGTAATGGCGAGGACAACTTTAAACTGATGGATTATGGATTGCAATTTGCTCTGGTACTTTATCGTCACCTTCCGGTCAGGCGATTCTCTGTGAATTCTATACTGTCTGACAGCATCCTTGAATTTCTCTGCTACCGTCTGGTTGTCAGACATGTTCAAGAGTCTAATGGTGGAAATGAAGGAGTGAAGTGTAGCATACAATTTGCAGATTTGGTATACTTGAATACATCTGTTTATCTACAGGAAATTTTTTCAGAAGTCAAAATACTTGCAAGAATTGTCCATGAAAGAAATTAAAAGTACAAGAAAAGTATGATTGTAACTAATCTTCGACTCTTGATAAAAGTTATCGTCCAGTTATTGTCGATCCCAACCATGTTTAACGGCCCTTAGCACAACTTTTCAAGAGTTGAAAATAAAGACCAACATTACAAGTTTAGTCACGTGCTCAAAGTTCAAAGTTCACATAATCATAAATGATATTCCCAACCAAGATCTATTCACTTGTTTCTATATGTCAGCGATGAGTGCACCAGCCTATTACGAGCTTTACCGGAGATCTACCGTAGGCGCTACTTTGACCGATGCTTTGGATACGTTGATTCTGGACGAAAAAATCCAGCCACAGTTGGCTATGAGAATTCTTGCGAACTTTGATAGAATCATTTCCGAGAATTTGAAGTTAGAGAATAACATCGCTAAGTCTCGGCTCACTTTCAAAGGGGTATTGTCGACGTATAACTTCTGTGACGATGTGTGGACATTCCTCATCAAGAATGTATTGATCAAGATGAGCGATGTTTCTGCTAACGGCGAAGGCTCCAGTTCCAATTCAGCAGTGGATAGTGAGATCACGGTAGACAAGTTTAAAATTGTCGCTTGTAACTCCAAGAGAGCTGGTGACATCTGAGATGGCTCTGGTTATGTGTAATAGAATATTTATGTTTAATGAAAGTTGCTATGAAGAATGTGTAGATTGATGAAAGCAATGTAGTGAAAGCGATACATGAGTGTTATCACGTCAGAATTTACTAGCAGCAATTATGTTGTATAGCACAGTTTATATACAATGAGTTTTTATTATGGTATAGAGTCCAGCAACTGTTCTATTACTGTAATATATTTATTTTTGTCTAAAGTAGTAAATCTATCATCATTGCTTACCATCGTTGAACGAAATCACAGCCCATTTTCCAGAAGAACTCCAGAATTCACCGATCTCATTACCCTGGGCCGAGTACCTCTCTATCAAGGTCTCATTGACTCCAGAAGGCAACCCTACAACGACATCGGCCTTACAAGTTCTTAAACTGAGAATAGGCAAAGAAGCCAGATTCAAGTCCTGGATCGCCGTCTTGAACGGAGTCGTCTTGTCCCATTGCAAGTCACCAGTCAACTTTCGGTAGTTCAAGTCCCCCTTGAAGATGATGAGATCCGATTTGGACAACTTCTCGTACAAATCCCTGAACTGTGGAATGTACCAGAAGTTGTAATCTAATGTCCAGAAACGGTGCGAATCAATTATGATTTGCTTATGGGCTACATATTTTTCAAGCTGTTGGCTCAAAAACAATAACGCTTCCTTGTCTGGAGAATTGGAATGTATGGTAGGATAGAATTCAGGATCCTTCAATTGTGAAAGCAAATTGTCGAAATCTTTAGGCATTGTGTCACTGACAAACCATGGGATCTCTTTGCAGTGCAAATGAATTTCTTTGACAATCTTGGAGTCAAGAACAAACAAGGCAAACACCAAATCGGCAAATAATTCGAATCCAGAATTGTCCAAGACGATGTCAATTCTGGAAGAACTACCAGACGAAGTCAATTGGTTCCAGGCTGTTTCCGTGTCGTTCACCAAGATGTTTTCCTCATTCTTCTTTCTGACTTCAGCACCCTGAACGGACTTGATATCTTCGAGTGTTACATTTCCAGCCAACAAACTCAAGTCTGTTGCATTTCCCCATAATGAGATATCGATAAACTCTCTGAACAACTCCAACAAGGTGTCCTTGTCAATGGCATCATTCTGAGCAATCTGGTGGTTCAATGTTTGGTAGCGCCTACAAAGTTCTAACACACCCAACTCTGACTGTTTGAAAGTGTTGTTCTTCAATTCTTCAAATACATCGAAAGTGGCCCAGAAGGCGTCTTTGGAGGAAATGAAGAAGTTGTTGATCGCCTGGTAGAGATAGCATTCCAAATAAAGCCAAGGGCCCGTCTGCCAAGTGACTTTCTTCTTCTTGTTCAATGACGCAAGCGAATTGTTATAGTGGATCAAGTCGTCATTGAGGGCGATTTGCTCCTCTGTAAACGCAGCAACCACCGTGTCGTTTTTGAAGTCCGAAAGCAAAGTGTTTAAGCTGGCAAGAATAGCTTCACCAGATTGCTTGTGCGAATCCACAGCAGCAACTTCCGTGTCTCTGATTGCACCTTCGATGATGGTGGGCCATCTCTTATGGACCGTAGGGTAGGCAAACGACTTGGGGTCGTCATTGTAGTATGGGTCAGGAAGCGACATGGAGTGTTTGGATAGAAAGAATGAAGTTGAAGAAGAGAATGAAAAAGATAATGAAGATTAAGTGAAAAATCGGGGCTAGCGAGGTTATGCTTTTAGTGCGAGTTCTGGGGAGGGAAAACATTGATACAAGAATAGGGAGAAATAGTGGGATTTCAAACGTGCGAATTAGTGAGAAATAGTAAAAGTCGAAGAATAATGGAGTACTGTTTTTACTAGACAAGACGGCTAGAATCAGAAGCTACATGGTAGATTGTCAACAGCGAGTTTCTATAGCTAGTAGAGATCGACAATTGCGTCTGAACATCGGTGGATCTCTAACGGTGAATCTAATCTTGCGTTAGAGTCTCTCGCTAATTTTCGGTGTTCTCTCTAAGTTCTCGCAGCCACACCGCAGCACTCCAGTCCGCTGGTCCACAATGAACTCAGTAGGCTCTCTCTATAGAATAATTCTAATTAACCTTATAGGAAAGAGCCAGTAATATGTCTACAATGTTCCAGAAATATAAGAGATTCTTCTGAATTGAAGCAAATCTCAATCCAATGATGGAGCAGACATTCCCAATTTCACAAAGTAAAGATATATCCGTCCCACAGCGACCATGGACAGTTATGGAGCTGGTAAGAATTGTTTCGCTGGTATGATATATCCTTTGGTTTCGTTGCAGATATGAAAGCTAAACTCCATTGATTGCAGTAAATGCTTCATCGTGCATCAGCCATCAAGAAAATATTCCAAGAGCGCAACTTCATTTTGCAACCGATTCAATAATCCATTGTCCTATATCAGATAATCGAGATTCATACGCCAAGACAAAAACCCCTCAATATTAGGCTGGTATAAATATTCGACCCAAAAGGAGAGAGCAAAGAGAACTACATCATAAGAGACGATTGTCTTTTCTCTGAGCATTTCGTTTGGTAAGGAATATGGTCAGCGACAAGGAGAAAGAGAAAGATTTGGAATCCCAAAGGGAAGTGCCTTCACACTATTCGGCAAGCTGGGGAGTCAAGGCTGTGGTTTCCTTCAGTCAGATATTCTTGATAATTATGTATTTAGTCTACCTTGTACTTTTGGTATACTGTGAGTACCACTTTGAATCAGCTTGGAGGCATCTTCTAGCCTTCAGCGGAATAGGTAGATCTACAAGAGCTCTTGTGGTGTTCGGGAAGTCAGGAAGATCGAGCTCGTATCTAGTTTGGATGCTATTTATGTTAGTAGTGTCATTTTCGTGGGTACTTTCAGGTTACTACTTGGTCGCTGCGTTCTGGGACGGTGACTTCAATTTTTCGTGGTTAGGGTTCTTAGGAGACTATTTCTGGAATGAATTGCCATACATAATTCATTAGAGTAAGTCTAAATAGTCGCCAATTCCTAGAAACAATATTAGCGTGCTCTATTTCTACGAGCTAACGAAAACGGTATCACCGCGAAATTGAATTTCATTTCATTTCATTCTAATTGTGAAGTGAGTTCAGCTGGAGCAATAGTAAGCAATGCAATTACTAATACTCTACCCGTTGCCACTACGGTTGTTTCTTCAAAATGGTTGTTCAATTACTTCCGAAAATGATATTGTGCTCATTATTTTCATACGGCCGAGAGCTCTACAAAGGCTTCTATTATTACCTTTAGAGTGTACCGCCAGGTGTTTCCTGGGCGGACTAACTCCTCTAAGGGGTCTGACATCAATATAGTTTGTTGTTCCAGGATTTCTTGGAATGAGAAGAAAAATTCAATTCAATCTTCCAATTCTTTCAGCGCATTCATTTCTTAAGGGACTCGAAATACGAGAATGGCTATGAACACTATATACTCTGTGTTCTGCGCTAATTGTATTGTAGAAACGTTGACGGGTGTGATGGTTTAATTGCTTCTCCAATTCGAATTGCAACTGTCACAAAAAAATCGTCTTATATCCGTGTTGAAACATTGCCTACTCAATTATATGTGAAATTAGCAGCGCCATCAGCATTAAAAAAAAATGGTAAGCACGTTAAAGGTGATTGTCAGTTTTTTTTTCACCAAAAGCCGCTTCCGCTTTTCTCTGTTGTAAATTCTTTCGAATTCCATCAATAGACATGATTAGTTATTAGTCTGTGGAAGAGAATCATAACGATTAACCCCCAAGTAGGTAAGCCCGTCGCGGGCTCATGTGCATTATTAATGGAGTTGCAAAATATCATTTTCTGGCTGCAAGTCTTAATACGAAGCAATCAAATTGCAACACTTTGTCAAGAAAGAATATGTCAGCAATTGGACTCTCAAAAGTATAAAGGGAGCCAACTCGACCCATCCAAACCTCATTTTTATCTTTCTCATCATCATATTCTTGTTAGGTCCTTGAAGGCGCTCTTCCGTGACTCCGACTTGGTGCAATTCACCTTCACTTGTTTCTTCTTCATGCTTCGATGTTGCATTCATTTCAATACCAATTCACTGCATTTCTCTCAGGTTTCTCGAAGTATGGTATGACCGAATATAATTTCCTTGTCGTTTTGAGACACTTTGTTATGGAAGTCAATTGGATGGTATTTGGAAACAGAACTAGACAAAAGGGGCCCCGTGAACTTATTGTCAAGCATTGACTCTGTTGATCACATGGTAGCGACCATTTTTCAAACGATATAGAAAGAAGAGTTATTTTCAAATACTTTTTGAAGTTCTCTAATTTGCAGCAAGTAGGCGAGGGAATAATTTACCTACCTCCTTCTTCATGGAGTCTTATTCTTCACAGCAAGTAATACTTGGTCATAAAATTAGTCCACGGAAAAGGATAGTACTTTGTCTTGACAATGCGTAAAAATAAAAAAACAATATGGGATTTCATTTATAATATGATCTTATTTTGTGTACGAATCAATTACAAGTCGAGATTGGAACTGATTCTAACAAAACAAACAGCTTAATTTCAGCTCGCAAAGTTTCTCTTCTGAAAGCTACTCGATCGAAAATTAGAATAAATCAAGAGAGAAATTATTAAGTGCAACAGTACATTTCGATACGGTAAATCCCAAATTAGTGGCGATCCGAGGGTAAAAACGAGTCGGTAATTAATTGTCACTACTGCTGCACAAAAATGTTTTGGCTCGTTCGCTACATATTGAACATATTTTCGTAGACAAGGAAGAAAATTGTAGATTTCAATGAAGAGTTTAGTCCCCAACCTCTATACATTTTTGGCGTAGCATTGCAGAAGAAATTGCCGTTTTCATTGGTATTATTTGTTCTGGTTATTAGTAGCAAGAATGGATGGTGAAAATCAATCGGAGATGCCGCACATTGAGTTAAGGTTGCTTCTAACTTTTAATCTGTTGACTTCAACTTATTCAACTTCTGGTAATATTGGATCCCATAACGACAGCCCAGTCTGTGTTCGTACAGAAGAGTCCTTACTGGACAACCAAGCATGCAGTTTCATCCCTTCTGTAGATTCTCGTTTCATATGCTGTGTTCATAATTAAGGAAAAGAATACATTAGCTCCGATTGCTAATCCATACATCTCACTAAAATGAGCCTAGAATTCGTTTTTGAAGATGGGAACATCAACTTAGTTGAAGAAAGTGGCAGACAGAAGTTGTACCACATGGAGCTAGCAGATTCTTTGCCAGCCGCTTCAAAGTTTGATAAATTATGAACCAAACAGAAGGTGTGAAGTCAGACGTGAAATCTCGGTACCTTTTAATAACTCAGAGCCAGCACACAGTAGAAAACAATGTGACAATAAGTCAATAGATACTCGTCACTATCTTAAGCACACGGCCAATGATAAGGATAACTCAATTTGCAAACATGTACTACAACCTTCGTGCCCGTTTCCAAATTGGCAGATAGTTTATACACCGAAAGAAGAATCGCAAACCCTGGTTAAGGTAATGGAAAGATTGTGGAGATGTTCCGCCTTCACTTACAAAAGTAAAGAAGAAATATTGAAGGAGGAACATAATGATTTTGTGGTAGACTGACTAGCTAGATGAGCAACCTTCAAGTTGCATGACGTTATGATGATCTAATGAACAACTTCGAAGGTTTGAACATCAACTGTGCACCGGTTTGTTAGTGACGAATGCCGAAGCTTCAAAATTGCAAGACAAGAAAGTGTTGAAAGAAATTCTCTTGAGAAAATTACGAAGAGGTATGACTATACTAAATTGATTGAGTCATCTGATGTGGATTATTGCAAGAAAATTATGTGTTTATTGACTAAGCTGGTTTAAGCATTAACATATTGAGATCAAGAGGATGAGTTCCAGTTGGCGAAACTCCAGTTATTCAGACTCCCTCTACCAGTGCTGAAAATCGTTCTGTTTTAGGAGCGATTTGATTTCTAGAAGAACTATACAGTTGAGTGTAGGAATCCCAAGCGAACCAAGCAAGAAGAGAAAACACAAGACATGCCAAAGGGAACTTTTACCGGCAATCTCAAAATGTTTATGATGGACAAGATATCTTGATACTGATTCTAAATTTGCAGGCTCTTATTTGGTAATGGACAATGCAAGTATTCATAAAGGTGCAGCAATCGAGAGAATAATTTCGTCCAGAGGTTGTAGGTGCTATTTACCTCCATCCTGAATTGAACCCAATTGAAAAGTTCTGGTTTTTCATGAAGAGCTACTTGAGACGTGAACGATTTTTAAGAGATAATTTGGATTTGAGAATTACTGAAGCAGGTGAACAGGTACCCTTGCAATATACCCAGAATTGTGAGACTGATTTGTTAAGTAAGCTGCGAATTGTTTTTAGAGTGTGCTACATTTAAAGTTCTGTCATCTGACTAGTTTCTTTAAATCTCGGAATGCCATTATTGTGGGATTTACTGTATAAATTTTTCTACATTTAGACTGGTTAAAAATGGAGTTTAAATGTCTACGGAGTAGTTACTAAAGATATTGACCAGAACTGGCAATTAATTTAGCACAATTTTGTACTACGCATAAAAAATACATCGTCAATATTACCTACAAATTGTAGTTTCTTACTGCGCATTAAGCGAATCATAATAATCGGAAATACTCTGAAGTAAGGGCACTTCAAAAAAGATTAAAGCTAAAAATGTGCGTGTATTGAGAATAGTATGTCAAAAATGCGAAACAAGCACTGTTCTCGAATATTGTATCTCTCAGGATAACTTCCCATACATTCATGTCTCAGTTAAACTGAAATTGATGGAAATTAAAATACAGGTTTCCGTTCCCCGCCGATTGCAAATGTAAATTTCCTGATACTAAAATATCAGATGTATCGTATCTAAATTGCCTAAGTGAAGGGGACAATAGAACAGCTGGCTTTAGGAGAGCGTATGAATTTACATTCAATTTTGAAGTAGTACTCATATACAGTGCTTTCATCTATTATTCAAACTAGTGCCCGGAATTGGTTCATACTATAGCCCAAAAACTCATACTATGGACCGGATTTGTTCATACTATATCTCAAAAAATTTGTACCAGTCATTATGGTTATTGTATAGTACATTGTATTCTCTTTGTAGTAAACACATAGTTTCTATTATCTCTACAAGAAGTTGTAGTTTTCTCCGCTGCTACTAGTATGAATATTTTCGGGTCTTAGTACGAACCAATTCCGGCCACTAGTATTAACAATTTTGACGGGATGGTTTGAATCAATTCCGGTTGCTATTCCGAATAAAAAATGAAATCACTGTACTCATCCTTTTCAAAGTTCGGTTTGAAACCGTTTTCTACATGCAGGTTTCCAGTTACAGAAGTCTAGTCATGTGATCAGTTTGGAAAATTGATGTCAAGATACGGACGTCCATTATATACTGAGTAGACTACTTGAGCTATTCCTTTTACACCCGGTAGGTATCAACTAAACGATGAAGCCACAATTAAAGGATACAGCTCCTGAGAGTGAAGGTACGTTTAATTTGAATTCAGTATTTCAGTGCTTCCAACGATTACTAACATCCAAACTTTGCAGAACAAAAATATAAACAGAAATGCAAAGAATTGAAGAAGAGAATTTCTGAAGTTGAAGGGAGTAACGAGATCGCAACTCTAGCACTTTCAAGAACAAAGGCATCGATTCGAAGATTAAGACTTGAATATGTTATATTGTTGGAAAGATTAGAAGAAAGAGCTATTCTTTTGCCAGGTGGAATTGGTGGATTCGAAGAAATGGCTTCACCACCAACACCCAGCGTTTTGGATGAGTCCTTAAATAGTGTTGGTGGACAGCTCTTGAGGAATGGCTTAGCAAAGAAAGGCAGTAAGAAGAATAAGGCTGGAACTACTTCGAATGCTGATGTACCTTCTGTTACTTCTCGTAGCCAAAAAATACGAGATCCTGATTTACCAAAAAGACCTACTAATGCATATTTAATATTTTGCGATATCGAGAAAGAACGGATAAGACAAGAAATCGAAGAAAAAAATCCAGGTAGCACAACTGATTTATCCAAAAGTATGACTGAAGCATGGAAGAATCTAGATGATGAGGATAGGAAGCCATATTACAAATTGTACGAAGATGACAGAATCAGGTACCAAACGGAAATGTTAGCTTATAATAAGAAGAAACAGACACCTGAGGACTCAGAAGAAAAAAGACTAAACAAAAAACAGAAAATTGAGAGGGTGGATGATGAAGTTGTTCCCCTCGTCGAAGTTTCCATTGTAAAGCATGAAGATACTGATCTTAGTACAGCAAAGCCAGTCGAGGGAGTTCAGGATGATGAGGAAGAATATGACCAGGATACGGAAACTATTCAAGAAGAAGATCGAGTTTCTTTGGCTCCGGAAGAGACGAAATATACCGGATCTGAGCCGGTAGACAATAGCGAAGAATATCCCGTTAATAATGGAAAAGGTTAGCGAATTCTATCTTAAAATCCTAATAAAGGTCTATAAATTAAAAATATAATAACTTGACTATGTATGGTAATTTATTTTCTTCTCTTATTGTGAAAATATCCGTTTTCATCCTTCTCGTGCTTTCTCTTCTCCCTTGTTCTCTCGTGTTTCCTAAGCTTCCTTTTTGCTGCAACATTTGGAGCATTTACTGCCAATTGAGCTCTCTTCGTTTTTCTTTCTACTCTTCTTAAATTGACCTTTTGTTTGACTTTCGTGAAAATTGAAGTATATTGGGTAACACCAAGTTTGCTTTCAATCAATTGCAAGCATTCTAATACAAGGGTCACCAATGATTCCTCGTCATCATTCTTTGGTTCAAGTTCAGTATATTGAAATAGTCCAAGCAATAATCTTTCCGAAATCACATCCAATCTATCGTCATCTGTAATCTGCACTAGCATAGCACTCAATTTTACAGCACTTTTCCTTGATTGAAATGATAGCTTGGAATTTATGTCCAGGCGCAATATTGAGCATATCCTTGCAATGAGATAGTCGTTAGCGTAATCGTACTTTTGTTCAGTGCCTTCTTCTGTTTGTATGCTTTCATACTTGGTTTTTTCCTTTTCCCACTTCATTGAAATCAAAACTAGATTCTTTACAATTTGTTTTCCCAAATCATCAGACACTTGGGGAGCGGCAAGCTGATGTAGTTGTCTGTATGCAATTGTTTGGATTTTGTAATTATCAACCTCAAACTTCGCTTCGTCAAGTCCAGATAATAAAATTCCAATAATACGTGAGGATATCAATCTGACCCATGAATGAGGGAAAAGCAATACCCTTATGATGGAGTTCCAGATGGTTTCATGTTCTTGACTCAATATTGATTCTCTCAACTTCGAAGAAATGGTCGAAAACAAACTTAATGCAGAATACAACAATTCCCACTCAACAGCACCGTCGCTACTATTCCCTGCCTCAATTGCAAATTTAATACTATCGAGTGCTGTCTGCTTCAAGTTTTTGTTCGCGTCAACGCCAAATTCAGAGATATAAATCTTATAGATATTAAATCCGCAACGTTTCAATAAATGATTCAGAGATTGTTTCAACCATGCCGAACAATACTTCTCAATGCTGCCAACATTCCCTACACCCATTCTTCCAATTATGTTTGAAATTAATGAAGATGCCATTTCACGGCATTTGGGCTCTTCATCAGATACTAATACGTTCGCCAACGCAACAATGAAAGACGTTGCTAATTTCTCTAATAATTCTTGGCCAGCCTTCGTGACAATCGAGTGAATTAATTCCATAACAGATTGTCGACCTGCCTCAGTTGGAAATGATAAGTTGTCGACTAAGAATTTGAATTGCTTTTCAAGTCTTCCCCTTCCTTGATCATATTCCATCAAAAACAAAAAATAAACACTTCTCGACATATCTCTGATTTCCTTCGAGTGATTTACGATCATTATTTTTGCTACTTTATCCATTACGTCGTAAAGTTCTGGAATCATGATATGCTGAGATACAACAGCTTTCAAAAAATTGAATGCCAAACCTTGCCTATTTGGCTCTTGAAGATCTGGGAGAATTCTCTCGAGGGTGTAAGCTATAGCAGACTCTTTTACCTTGATTTGGGGCTTGTGCCTAATAGTAGTTGCAAGAAATCTCAAAGCAGCTTGACAGATTTCTGCATTAGTGCTTGGGTTGTCCTTAATGATGCCAAATGCTCTTCTTGTAGATGATGTAAAAGTAGCTTCCTCCTGGCTATTGAATGGAAGTCTTATGATCGCATTCAATATTCTCATACAAGAGATTACGACACCCTCGCTCTCTGATTGGAGATCCTGTTCCAACAACGGTATGAAAGCTTCCATATTTGGAACAGTCAAGTGGTTGTCATGCCGAGAAATAGCTGTTCTAAGCAATTCCAATGAAAATTTTTGGAATGTTTGAACATAAATTGTACTATTTACCTGGGCTCGTGTTTTCTTAGCATTCAAATTTACAATGAAATGTCTTTCAGCTTGAGTGAGAGTCTTTGCTTCATTTTTAATCGGACTGTTTTCTGATTCCTGGTGAATTTCATAACATAATAAGAGCATGTCTTTCTTTGAAGATTCGTCATTGTGATTCAATCCAAGAGCATACCTCCTTAACAATTCATCAAGCTTGCTCTGAGTTTTCAAGGATATGCCTTCGTGAAGTAAAAGTTTAATTGGGACTAATAAGGCTCCAAACGATTTTAAATGAATATTTGATGACAATATTTCAGCAACATCAAAGCATTTCTTATGCTTCACTTCTTTCATTTTGCTGTTATAACCTTCAGCATCCTTTTCCTGGCCAGCGGCACCAAATATATCTTCCATTACAATTTCAATCACAATATCTAATGTGTCGTCCAATTCACCATGAGATAGAGTCCCAGAAATTGCTGCCAATAGATAGTGCGTTGTAAAACTCAATACATGAATTTGAGATCCTCTAGAGAGAGCTCCTTTCAACTCTTTTAATACAAATCGAAGGTATTTAGATCCTAAGAGCTTTACAATATTTCCAAGAGATTTTCTGACTGCATCTCTAAGCTCTTCTGAACGAGAACGCATAACTTGACATGTACTCGTCAAAATTCCTGGCAATTCAGATTCAATTCTCTCTTCTGTGATGCAAGTGACCAAGTAAGAAAGAGCTTCTGCCAAAGGAGCACGAGCGACAATAGTTTCATCATTACGTACAACCAACACTTTTGAAATAGGTGGAAATACTTCCTTAAGAATGTATGAGTCAATCTCCTGTTGATCTGAAGGTAGATCAAGAAACTGATCCAGAATTTCTGATTCTAGTCTTTGTCTGTGTGACAACATGAAACTTTTAGAAATTGAAATTATCAAGTGTACATGATTTCTCAACAAATCCTCTTTACTTGATTTCAAATTTGAAATATACCTTCTGAATAACGCTTTGTATTGATTCCACGAGATTGATCTTACTAAGAAACTAATAGTTTCAAATGCTTCGTGGCCAATATTTTTGAATTTTTCTTCCGATGTCAACGCATAGCGTTCAACAATTGGCAAAATATAATGTGCAATACTACTTGAAGAAAGATAACTTCTGTAGTCGATCAACCTCCTAATTGCTCTTTGTCTTCTATGGAGCTGTATGTGATTAACATTTCTGAAAAAATTAGATTCGTCATCACCAGAAAATGTAAGAATCTTCATATCATCAAGTTCGGTGTAATACTTTGACGAACAAACAAGGTGTTCCAAGACAGCAATGTATTCATTTTGAACATCTTCATTGTCTTTCCGGAGTCCGATTCTCAATTGAGGAAGAATTATGTTTTTTAGCATCCTAATATAATCTTGAGATACCTCCTCATTTTTGGCAGAAAAACAATCAATAAACCGCCTTAAGGAGTAGGATGCATTGGTTCTAATAGCCATTTCATTTGGATCATTAATAAAAAATAAACAGCAATACAATATTGGCAACCATGAAATGGGATCAAGAGTACAAAACTGTTCTTCGTTAATTTTCCTAAAGGCTTCAAGTCTCTTTTCAAAATCTAGTTCTGGTAATCTAGTTGTTGAGTAGGCATTCAAGTCTGCAACAAGCAAAGAAATTGCGTGCACCTCTGAAAATCTATTCCCAATACTCAACAAGACTGAGACAAGCATTTGGCGAACGTTTCTCTCAGGATATACTCTAAACAGTTTAGAAACAGTCTCGTATAATGGCCCGATATCTTCGTAGGAGCACTCAAAGCTGTCAACTAAAGATGATAAAACTCTCAATATAAGAATCTTGTCTTTAAGTTCAATTTGGCTCCTAGGCTTATCTATAGCACTAGTCAATGCTTGCAAAATGGAAATCTTCGTCTGGTAATCGTCAATGTAGTTACCTTCTACCAAAAGTATCAACACATCAATTGTGATGCTTCCAAGTTCCCTGTCTGTGATTCCGTTAATTATACGAGGCAAATCATCTAACAAAGTGGACACCACAAGAGCAATCAAGGAAAAATATTCATCGGACTGTAAACCTTTATGGTTCAATACTTTTTTTGCAAAGTCAAGTACAGTTAGCAATACACTCTCTTTAGTCTTTTCGTGGCTAAGTATAGAAATAGCCGCTAAAGCAGGGGCCAAATTATCCGTGAGTAACAATTGAATAGTATTTTTCTTTTCAATCCAACTAGTGATAACTTTCAATAACGATGAAGGCTGCTGCAAATTCTCAGAGACAAACTTCTCTATTCTCGGAGACACGATATTCTCATAAATCATCAGAACATATGGCACCCAATCAAAATCTTCATCTAAGGTCTTAAACAAATTACCCAAACATCGCATACCATTCAGTCGAATATTTCTTATAGCTTTTCTCAATCCTGCGGCCCTTTCGTCTTCTTCATCAATGCCCCTATCAATATAATGTTGTACAACCACCAAAGAATAAATCAATGGTTCTATGGTGCATTTTAATGCAAATGCGTATTTTGATCCCAAGGTATCGTAGACTTCGCTCAAAAGATTAATAAACCCTGCCAATCTTCTAACAAGAATTCTCTCTAATTTCGGTATCTGCTTCTCACTAAAATACTTTTCATATCCGATTCTAGTAGCTCCCAATTGAATAAAATCAATGATATTATTATCGGAAAAGTTTGGAAGGATAGTTACAATAGCAAATTTCCTTCCTAACTGACTATTACTTCTTGGAGACCCTTGAACACGTCCAAAGAGAATTCTCAAGACAAAAGGCATTATTGCTTCTCTCTCATGATCCTCAATTGTAGACTGCGACCCGACAGCAAAATTTGAAAGCTCATCGCGGAATATATTATCATCAAGCAAGTTTTGAAGGTTGTCCCTATATTTACCAATTGAACTCTTTTTCCAACGAAGCAATACTTCCAAGGCCATCTTCTGAACTTGTAACTGGCTGCTGCATAAGAGTCTCATAAAGTAATTGTACAACAATTCTGCTTTGTGAACAGATTTCAAATTTTTGAATTTACTGAACAAAGCGATGAGGTCATTACGGTCTTTCCATTGCCATTTTTCTTTCGAAGACAAGTCATCATCTTCATTGTCGATATCTTCTAGGCTCAACACCAAGTCAACTAAGGTTTGTGAATGTGCTTCTGCGATTGAGGGAATGAAAGATAGAGCTTTCAAAGTATGAGATCTCATGAACTCATTGTACGAATTATCCGCCCATGATTCTTTAGCAATTTCGTATAAGGTTCTTGTGATATTCTGATACGACGAAAAGTATTTCTCATGGTAGTTTGCAAAGTTATCTCTCAAACGAGGATTCCTAGCTTGCCAAACGACAATTTCATTGTCGGCAAACGGAGAGTCGTCCAAATATGTATATACATCATCTATCTGAGAGAACAGCATAAGTATAAATTTACTAGCCATATCCCAGAGTATAGACGAACATGATGGTACCAATGAAGGTAAAGTTTCATAAACTGCATCCCAGCAAGGTTGAAATCTGTTGCTCAACATCCCGAAAAGGAAATTTGAAACAACAACATGATCAAATTCGGTAGATGAAAGATCATTTTTAAAATCAGAAGCTAGATTTCTAATTCGTAATGTGATATCCCTGCCCGTGGTAATTGATAATGGAATTTGTTCAATGATCCTAATTTGCGAGACATAAGAAGTTTTCTGGTGACCCAATATGTCAAGAACTGTCAAAAGAAATTCGGCAGAAAGGGATCGTGATAGATTACTAGGCAAACTTAGATTCTGAGCTACTTCGATCAAGAAATATTCATCACTCTCTATAAACACCTTTGCTTGATCTCTATCACGTAGAAAATAAACCTGCAATGCACGAATCATATCGGACGACTCCTTAATTTTCAGGAACATTGACAATATTGAATTCATTCCCTTGACAAGTTTCTCATTTCTAGGAATTGTCGATGAATACAAAGAACTGATAATAGCTGCAATCAAATCACACGTCAATTGTCGAGGTAAATCGTCAAATTTCTCAGTAAGTAGTACTAAAAGATCAATTAAATCATTGTTTCTATCAGCATCTACCACAAAATCTGACAATTTCAACAACCAATACAAATCAAGTGGAATCCTAGATTGTCTAATTAAATCAGCTTGGATATTGAAGCCTCTTCGAATCGAATTATTAATATGCGGTGGAAGCTCAATCAGTTGTAATACATCTGAGTGATTATTACTTAATTTGATCAATAAATATGCAACTTTCTTTATTTCTTTGCTCTCTTCAGGTAATTGACTAACATATCTTTGAATGAAAGAAATGAGCCCAAAATTCTTTGCTCTTTCTCTTGTCAAGTCAATACAGCACTCAGCAAAAGCTACAAAATATTGACCGTCGCAAAACGATGACATTGTAACAAAAATTGGTCCGTGCAACTTTGTTAAAACTTCTATATCCCCGTTTCTAAGAACAATTACAAACAAATAGGAGATTACTTCGGCTAATTGCGAATCATTTGTTGTGAATTCTTGGTAATTGCCCAAATATGACAACAAAGTATGTAATAATTCTGTGATTGACGTCCAGTTAGAAATCTTCTTTCCAGAATCAGCAAAGACGAGGACAGTCAAGACTTGTGTGACCGAAACAACAGAATTCTGGTTTCGTAACTCCTCCAATAAAAACTTTATTGTTACCTCGTAGATTTGTCTAGAAGCATCCAAAGTTCCGTGATAAATCAAATCCAAGATTATGTCAGAAAGTATCGATATACTCTTTTTCTGGGTATTAAACTTGTCGAATGAAACTTCTAAGATTTTCAGCAATATCAAATTAGTTTTAGAATGAAATGTTCCTTTCGTATGTTTGATGGACTCCGAAAACAAAATAGCCAAAGTCTCAGGGTATGAATCCGATTCTTCGATTGCATCTATTTTCGAGAAGCAGAACATCATAATTGATGACAATGCCTCTCCCTTCAGTTTTCTGATAAGGAACGCCAATGATTCAGCGCAAAATCTAGATATATAAGTCTTCTTTTTCATTTGGAGAATGGGCAAGAAAATTTCGAATGTCGGTTGCAAATTTGACGTTAAAATTCTCGACAAGTATTTGAATGCGAACGCTAAGCAATTAAATGTCCACTCTAGTACATTCGAACTGTTGCGCTGGTTCTGACTGTCATTGGGATTAGTCCCAAGTGCAATTTCCGTCAATAATTCCAAAAATTTTGGATAGTAAGCTACAAAATCATCCCCTAAATCATGAATAAACTGTGCTAAGAGCTCTAATAACGGTTGAATGGAATTAATGTCATTCACTTTTATGTGTGAATAAAGTGAATCAAAAATGAAACTTCTATGGTACAATATCTGTGGTAAAGTCTGAGAGTAGGTTTCTATCTTATCAACAAATTCACTGAAATTTCCACTTAAGTTGACTTCCTTCCAGTGGTCGAGTGTGGCCAAAAAATGAGATGATTCGACATAATCATGAACCCGTTTAGAAAGTTTCAAGTTGGGCTCAATCTTGATGGAATCAATTCTTTCACGAAACGAAGAAAAGGCATGTCTCCTTGAAGATTCTGTCGACTTACTCTTCGCCGCTTTAGCCATTATTTCGTGGTAGATGATAAAATTGGAGAAATGAATGAATATACGGACCTAAATTTTTAGGATCATCGCATCTACTTAATTTTTTTTTGGCAAGCAATGGGTAACCTGCACATATTGTATTCTAGAGAAACGCTATGTAGACTACTCAAATGTTGCGATTAAATTATTGGCCAAGTCTCAACTCTAGGCAATCTGTAGTTACAGTATACTACACTCTCCTCTCAAACAGCTTCAAATGTCATTTTCAGATAGTGCACGGACGCCACTATTAGCAAAAAGTTCGTATGAGAATCCTATTATTTTACCTGAAAGTGTCCTAAAGTCTACTGGAATACCTTCTACTTCCAAACAGAATCAATCACAGCATGGTCAGCAAAGTCAACAGGCTAATCGTTCAGCATCCAAGATTGCCCAATCACCAAAAATAGGGTTGCAAAGAACGAGTAGAACCACACAAAAACTTAAATTGTTACCTGAAGATCCGCCTGATTTGGAACATGCAACTGCAAGAATAAGTTCAAATGATGATGATGATGATGATGATGATGACTTGCCCACAACAAGAGTTTACTCTCAAGTCAAACGTATAACGGATACATCTGCCAGAAAGGATGCAGAAATATTGGGAAAGCTGCACAGAGACTTGCTACCGAGAGTCACTGCTTATTGTACTTGTGGCTCCTATAAAATGAAAGACCTTCTACGTTGGCTTAAGGACAGAAAGAGAATACATAATACCAGTCCAAAACTATTCGATGAATGTCTCTATTCTCCATTCACATACAAAGATTGGAGAAGTGATATTAATGGAAGTGAAGATGGTGACTCTCATAAACTAATTAGGTTAGCTGATGAAGGTGGTGAAATAGATATCGGTCGGAAAAATGATATGTTTATTTTCGAGTACGGTGTAGTGGTCATGTGGGGATATTCTACTAAAGAAGAATCTGCATTTTTAGAGGACTTAGCAAAGTTTGAAAGTGAGAAACTTTCTTCGGAGGACATTCAAATAGAAGAATTCAACTACTATATTACGAAGTCCTACCAACCAAGAATCTATAATGATTTCATTACATTAAGAGATGATAATAATTATATGTTGAAATTGTCAATTTCTCATGCATTGGCCCAATCAGTTAAGATCTCGTTGTTTGAAGAATTGGTTGATAATACAATTGAAGATACTCAAGATATCCCACAACAAATTGCACATACCGGTAAAGTTGCAATGTCAAGAGATGAAATTATGAAGTCCATTGGTGAGTTATTTATCTTGAGAATCAATATAAATTTACATGGTTCAGTTCTTGATTCTCCGGAGTTAATGTGGGCTGAGCCACATTTGGAGCCTATCTATCAAGCAACCAGAGGTTATTTAGAAATAAACCAAAGAGTGGAACTCTTGAATCAGAGGCTTGAAGTTATATCGGACCTATTGCAAATGCTAAAGGAGCAACTTGGTCATTCGCATGAGGAAAATTTAGAGTTCATCGTTGTCGTACTCGTTGGCGTAGAAGTCTTGGTCAGCGTCATAAATATTATCATTGATATTCTAACGTATTAGCTGCTTCAAAATAATATATCATATATTCTTAATAGTTTAGGGTTCTTCGAATAAAATTAGAGTCCATCCCTTGATTCGTTTGTTTCTTCGTCAAAGTAAATTGGAACATTTCGAGATCTATTAACGTGAAGTTTAAATACATCAAAACGGTTGTACCCACCAATGAGATCATGGAACTGTTTAGGCTCAATGGTGGCATTTAAATCAAAATCTGCGTATGCAATTCCCTCTTCGAATCTCAAGGAATCACCAATTTCGTTTCCGGAAGGCGACAAGAAGCAAGTTATTCCCTGGGACATATTGTTATAAAATGATACATTGGATGGATCATCCTTAATCAAAAAGTCCAACATTGCTTGATCCACAAATGATGAACTAAGAACTCCGAAACATTTTCCCTCTATACATTGGGCCCCACATCTGATCTTGTTTGCAGTAATATTGTCAAAGCTTTTGGTTCCTTCTGAAGGACGGTGCATATCTGCTGCAGGGGGCCAGATGGAAATATGAATCTGTTCTCCTTGGCTAAGAAGTGTAAATCTTGCTAGAGAGTTAGTGTTCTCCCCGCATATTAGACAACCAATCTTCCCATGTTTGGTGTTAACAACATTTAAACCAGAACCGTCCCCATTGGCCCAAGAAAGCTTCTCAAAAAAAGTAGGAACTAATTTCCTGTGGTGTGCTCCAACGGCTCCATTTTCATCAATCAAGACATACGAGTTCCATAGACAACCGACACTAACATGAGATCTTTCATTGAAACCTAATAGAACTACAATTGATAGCTCTCTACAAAGAGACTTCAATGAAGCTATTTCAGGTCCATCTACATAAATTGAACTTTCAACAAGCTGTTTAAATAAGTGATGGTTGTCAATTGGTGCCTTACAGGCGCTCCACAATGGAAAAGCTGAAACAAATGTTTCCGGAAATACAACTAAATTTGCACCCTTAGATGCTGCTTCGGTTACGCCATTCAATACTTTTTCCATTGTTGCCTCCTTATTCATCATCACAGGAGCATAGTGGCAAGCTGCCACTCGAGTGAGTGAAAGACTCATATTTGGATGCTTTCGAACTAGGAGTGCAAAATAACTGTGTTCAAGGGTCCGTTATTTATACTTTTATTCGGGGTTTGAAAGTTAGGGAAAGATACAATTTTAAAAGGTTGCGAAAATCACATTCGGTGCGGCGTTTGATACCCCATCTTCTACGCGGTCCTATCACATATTATTTAGGAACCCAATTCGGACTAAATGTTGCAGACCCTATTAGATTACTATTGTTCTTCTAAAATGTCTACTTTCTCTCAATTTTATGTACTGTATCCTTAAAATCTGGTGTGCTTTCAAATTTCACACCTTGTTCTGGCGTTACTGTAACGTAGCTCAAGTAATCTGTTGAAGTCTTCTTTGGTTCAGGAACTGTGGCAACGTCTCCAACAAATGTCCTCATCGCGGATGGGGCTTGAAGATGACTGCTTTCACTACTTGATTGCAACAACAAGTTCCTTGGACCTATGATTCTGACAAAATTCTGGTTTCCAACTAAAAAATTGTTTGTTCTATTTCTGCTGCCTTTTAGAAACCTAAGAAATTTTTCAAAATTGTACTGAACTAATGACCAAAGCTGTTTGAATTTGTACCCAACAGTTGTCTGTTGTTTCAAAACAATAGAAATACCTAATGGTTTTTCTTCTGATGATGCGGATATGCTTCGATTTTGAAATGTTGGGAAATTGTATTCTACGACACAATTTTGTAAGTCGAAAGGCCCATTCACAGTTAATCCCAATAAATTGTCTCTATTGATAAGTAACTCTTCCTTGTCATGCAAGTTTATATTGTAGATTTTGCCATTACCAACTAATCCTACTTGTCCTCTTCCACTTAAGAAAGTAAATCCAGATTTGTTCCATTTAAATAAACCTGTTGGAGTATTACCTGATATATTCAAAGTCTTCGACAATTTCCTGGAAATTGTACGTGGTACTCGGTACTGAGAGACTGTTAATGAATTTCCAGTATACACCTGCAAGGCGTCTCTGTACAAAATAGACCAATCTGTAGAGCCATCCAAGGCGATTGTTGCAAACGACTTATTTTCAGATCTCTTGAATATTGAAAACTTTCTATAGGTTGCTGAAATCAATAATGAGAAAGGAGTTGTTGATTCTAATTTATGGTAATAAGAAGTATTGATACCAAACAAGAGTCTTCGTATTGGGTTTACGAAATTTATTGAACTTCTTATATTACTCATAGAAGAACTTCCAAATATGGACAATAATGAACCTCTTCTAAGATACACAGGTACTGAGGGAGGAGAATTGATTGACAAAACAGATTGAGAGTTTCCTAATGCTTTGAATTCTGCAGTTTCCAATGTGATACTTCCTTTTAAGGTTTGGACATCTTTGATATTTTCTTCTTTAGTAGTTGTTGTGGAACGATCCGGACGAATTCCAGTGGAAGCTTGCAATATGGAGACGGACCGCCGAAAGTTGATATTTCCAACTCTCACAACACGAGAAACAGAAAAATTCTTCATACTGTAGCATATAGAATTGAATGAATAATTATCAAATGACGAATAAGCTAACTTATTGTAGCCAACCAATTCGATTGGTTAGAAAATGTTTTTTCAATATCAAATGCGACTGCGAAAATTAAAAATTTATCTACTCCTGTATTCAATAAAACATAATCATGAGTTAAGATTGTTATGTGTCAGAGGTTTGTTGTATTCTTCTTCATGATCGCTCTAGATTTTCAAACAAATGTATTACCAATGAGTTGGAATACTTCAACTTATTTTTGTACCTTATTAGATTTCGTAATAACAAGGACAGAAAAATATATCAATATTTTGAAATTTTCAGTGATCTATCAAATTACAGGTTTTGCGAATATCAGAAGAGGCAATGATTTGCACAGCGGACACCAAAATTTATTAGTTGTGATACTTAACAATATATTTATGGTACTTAGATTCCATATAAGGCAAACTTTGTCCAAATAAAAATAAATAGCATAGTGAACCAAAACCAATTGAAAATTATTCCAATGAATAGAAAATGTGAAGGAAGAAATGAAAGATAGATGTATAAGATAAGTATGCCCCATTTGAACCGAGTTGAAATCCTAGTTTCCTCATGATGACAATTGTTTGGAACTACTAGTTCCTACTTTGATGAATTTCAAGAATCGATCTCCATATTCATGTGCCGGTAGAGCGGATATGGTACTTCGAGTATGTCCAATGGATCTCCAAACTGTTTCCAACCGTTTTTTGATTGAATAATTAGTTAGACAATCTATGATTCCAAGATAATATATTTCTCCCATCGGTTCATTACCCTCATTTGTCGCTCTAATACCACCGTCATGACCATAGAAGACATACTTGGAACGTCCTGGGAATACATTACTAGGTAAGTCAGATTCACGATCAATACCTCTAGGATTGGTATTAATCAATATCGACTTATCATTAGATTTGGGATCAAAAACGGACAATTTCTGCGATAGCTCGAACGTATTTCCTTTTTTAACGTCATGAATCCCAAGTAACAACGAATAATCCATGACGTTTATCTTTTTCAATAGATGTACATCTGCCTCCAATTGTGCAAAGAAAAGTTTTCGCTTGTGGGGACCAAATTTGATGGATTCATGTCTATCAAGGAAATTTAAATCCTTTAAAGTATATTGAGCAAGATTTTGCTCCTCCATTGGATCAAGCTTTGTTATTCTTCCCCAAGTTGATCCCTTCAAGTCAAACTTTCGATGTATATCCCTATGAGGTGGAAATAAATTATTCATAACCACGAAATGAACTTTTCTAATACCGCTCTTATTGAAGGGCATTTTCACTCGATGCAAGCCGTAAAATTGAGAAATTAAGGTGTTCGGGTTCTCTTTTACATGTTCGTAGTAGTCCATCAAAATTCTCCTCAATTGTTTATGCTCAGAGTGGTGAATAGTTTTAATAATGAATCTATAATCTCTTGAATAGTAGAAAAAAGAACCTGATTTACCAGGGGAACCCAATTCAGATAGAATATACTTTCCAGTAATCGATACTAAATAGTCAGCAGGATCCAACCCAAATAGCGATCTCAACTCTCTGAAAACTTCGGGGCAATAGTCCTTAAATTTGAAATCGTACTTCGAAGAAGGAGTCAATTCACTTCCATCCATATTAAAGGACAACTTCTTTGTAGTCTTAAAATCGTCATCCGTCAACTTTTTCATTACTCCTGAACATCTTGATACAGCAACTCTTATTCCTGTCAACATATTATATGCCATCACAAAGTTTTCATGACCCTCACTGATTTTATTTCCGACCAAGACCTTTTCGTCTTCTAAGAATTCTTTCTTCTTCTTCTTGATATTTCTTTTGACAAGAATTGAATTTCTCATGCGCAAGATTTCAGTATTAGTGGAATCTGGCTTCGCAGCGAAAACCTCCATCAGAGATCTATATGATGGGAAAGTATTCCTGGACATTGGGACACGAGCAGGCATATGTTGATAAGATAAACTACTTGATTCTTCAATGGATTCATACAATGCTGGAATATGTGGAGTTGTATGTCTTCTGGAAGAAATTGATGATGCAGAATTGGATTCATTGTTAATGGTTTTCAACACTCTGTTGGACGCTGATGACGATGCTATTTCCTTGGCAGTAGATGACTCCCCAATAATGGTCAAGACTGGGTCAATTTCTTGACTATGGTGGCTTAGAGTATTTAATTCTTCAGTACCAAAACTTCTGTATTGACTTAATGGATCTGATTGTGACTGATAGTTCAAATGCACGTTCAATTGTTCATCAAAAGACGACGGCGTAGTGTCATTAGTCATATCGGAAGCATCTGATCTTGAGCCTTTAAATGATGTTGGAGTAGAGGGTGCATTGTTCACTATCAAGTTGTGGTTCGAGTTCATTGAAGTGGGATTTGGCAACATTTCTATAGAAGATCGATTGTTGTCAGATTCAAATTCAAGACTACTCTTAATAATGGACTTGAAAACCTTGCTGCTCTCCTCATCACTTTCAGTCGCATATTGGGCTTCCCTATCCTTAAGTGCATGTGGGAGATGGATTTGTGATGATGCATTTAGTTGTAGCGCGGACATTTCATATATAGAGACAGGTATTTTTAGACGATTGCGGGAAGTTATCACCAATCAATGGACTGAAAAGTCAAAGCAACGTTTGAACACTTGATATGATTCGGAGTAATGATTGCAGGTATTAGTAAGAGAGCAGGTCGATATCTAGTTCAAAACGATATTTTTCGGAAAACTGTAAGTCGGTCAGATGATATGAGCGCCCTTTACTTGATTTCTATGTGATCGCAGAGTGGCACGCCGACTAATATCAAATGCTTTAGCCAGCAAATGATATTGATGGAATGTATAATCTCAAAGAGCGGCGACAGAATAAAATGTTATAATTATAAGAAAGTGGGCAATAAATAATGAAAGGATGTGTTCTGTTAACGAAATCTCATTTGTGGTCTTAGCCTTTTCTTTTTGTCTCCTTTGAGAAAAACTTCAACATGGAGGTCGTGCGAAAGTTGTCAATAGAAGTCCATCTGAAATTCCACCATCACGTGAGAGGACTAGCAAAGGCAGGATATTGCTTATATTTTACTTATCAAGTAGGTTTAGAAGTGCGTTCAATGCAATATAATGTACACCACGAAACATTCGAGAAAGTTGGAAATATAGGAAGGTCTTATTTTAGGGTTCTTGTGGCGGCATGGATCTTAGTTTAATATCCGACGCATTCCATCGATCTAATCAGAAAATCTGCAGATTTTATTGATTGAGCTCTATAATGCGCGTTAACCATTTTGGAATGAAAAAGCAGGGTATATGCGGGTTCGGGGTTGAAAATCAAAATGGTCGGTGCTATGTAAGGTTCATGTGAGAAGTCGCCAGCCATTATAGGATTTCATATCCCGTTTAACACACAGAACTCCGAAACAAACAATATCTACCTGATCGGTGGTGTAGTCGAACTTTTCAGAATATGCGAAAAACTTGCATTCTCGGAACTACGGCCCGAGATATTGTTTCAGCAAAAAAATGAATCTGTTGGTCGCGAGATTGTCATTCGAGCCCACTTATTCATAACTGCTTGTGTGGGAAGGTCTCAGGTAAATCTTTGTATATTAAGTACAACTAGTAACATAGTAAAGGTGCATTTCAACATACACCATTTCAATAGAATAGGCGATGGGATTTCTTCAGCAAATATTCAACCACAACCAGACAAAGAATATTGACTCCTTGGTATCTGAAAAGGGGTTCGTCGTGTCTCCATGTTCTTCTGAATGTTCCAGTTGTACTTCCAGCTTTCCTAAGTCTCTTCAATTTGACAACGATGCAAATATATGGGAATCAACAAAACCGTATGGCCTTCACATCGTAGTACCAACAGGTAAAACAGACTGGCCACATGATGCCTGTGGCGTACCTCATACCTTTTCTAACAAAGTACGCATATGGGGGGACCACAACAGTGGCAAATTACCAGAAATAGGCACGATCAAGGTTTCTGTTTCGTCACTTTCTTCAGATGAACTTCTCACAAACGATGAGTACTGCGAGGAGAAAAGAGGAGATGTCCTTTTGCTTCCATTTTTTGCATGGGTGAGGAACCTATCCATAGACGAAGTTAACCCTGTATTGGATGCGGTAATTGACGATTTAATTGCGAACCGTAAGAAGTCAGCCAAAAAAATTCAGTTATCATACCCACTTTTTCCAAATGTTAAGCTTGAGGTGGATAGTAGACAGTCGTACGTCTTCTTTTGTTCCCATAAATCAAGAGACAAGCGTTGCGGTGTCACAGCTCCTATTATGAAGAAAGAAATGGAAATTTACCTACGCGATCTTAGTTTATACAGAGATGTCGGAGATAATACACCAGGTGGTGTTCAGGTTTCGTTTATTAACCATATCGGTGGTCACAAGTACGCCGCTAACGTGATCATCTATTTAAAAAAGTCCGGCAAGAATATTTGGTTGGCAAGATGTAAACCCAATAATGTTCGCCCTATTGTCGATGAATGTATTGTTAAGGATGGAAAGGTATGGCCGGAGAAGGTTAGATTGATTCAAAAATTTGATTCAATAGAATGGTAAACACATGTATTTATAAATTATATAGCTAGATTAACGATGATAATATATTAGATCTCTTTTGCATCGAATCGATCGTTATAGGCGTCAACTTCGAGATATCATTCTCCAAGATAGTTGACAATCTGGAAAATTCGTTATGGAAGAAGTCAATTTCATTATTTATTATCTTGCTTACCAACTTCTTATAATATGGAAGCATTTCATAATTCTTGATTTTTAAATGTGAAATTTCAGTCAAAATCTCTATTCCTACCGAACTAGAATCTCCGCTGAATCCTTGTAAAAGCTTCTGGCTAATCAAATCATCTACTTCTTGGATCCTTCCCGCTTTATTAGAAAGTCTTCCTTCGACATCACGGTGTAAGCCTGTGAATTCATTGATCTGGGCGAGCAATGGCAATAATTCCTTTTCGCCATCATATATGCTAGGTTCATCGTGGTTAACATCAAAAAAGAGAATTGTTGGTAATGTCAATATGTGGTATTTCTCCCTGAGTTTTTCACCGGGTTCTGTGTCAAGCTCTACTATCGATATCTGTATTTTCTCTTTGTCGTTAGCGAAGACAATATCAGCGAGGGATTCAAGTACTGGCTTCAATTTCTGACAGAACTGACACCAAGTAGCAGTAAAAACAACTATTGAGTATGGAATTTCTTTAATTTTCCCTTCAAAATTGATATCATTTAATCGAATCAAACCAGCTTGCTCCTGTTCTTCCTTGGTCATTGCAACCTCCCCTTCAGGGCTTTTAACTAATCTAACTCCACTGATTTGTTGAACAAAATTACTCAAGGACTGCAAATCCCTTATTCCATCGTACTCGACTGGATCATCGTTACCGTGAAAAAGTAACATTGTTGGATACCCCTTGAAGACGTATTTCTTCGACATTTTTCTCCCATCTTTGTCTCCATTTATTTTCACCACCTGGACTTCACTCTGGAATGGCTCAAATATATCTGCAAGTTCTTCAATGGTTGGCATCAAATTCTTGCAATGGCGACACCAGTCAGCATAGAAATCGACGAAGGTGAATTTGCCAGAGTGGATGACAACTTCCTTGAAATTTATGTCATTAACCTGGATAAGATTTAATGAAGAAGAATACGAGCTCACCAATGAAATGAAAAAGTTCAACAGCGTCAAAATTGCTACTCCAAACTTCATTTTTATCCTTCTATAAAGACTGACAACCTAAATATTTCATGAAGACTTTAAAATGAAATAGTTAGTTCGCAGGCTATTTGATTGTGCAGTATTTGTCCCTTGTTTTACTTCTCTGAATAATATTTGCATGGAACGATAGAATATTCTTAGATACTTAGATAAATAAACCTCCTTGCCAGTGACAAATCATTTACCCTTGAAAAATAAATGTTATAAGGCAATTATTTGAGATTCTTTATTGAAACGTTTTATTTTAGATAATGCACCAAGGATGCACTTTGAAATCAAACTACAAATGAACATAGCGACTATAGGTTTATTAATTAAAGTTCCCGATTTTAGAATATAGTAATGAATTAAATATTAAGTATAAAAACAATAAGTGTAGTAATGATATTAGTTATTAGTGATAATAATGGTAAGTGTAACGTTCGAAGTGATGATCCCCGCATTTGTCTTCTTCAGAATTTGATACCATTTTTGTCAAATTTAGGCATTGGTAAATGGAAGGAAGTAAGGTATGAATTCTGCTTGTTAGAAGTACCCGCAAAGGCAAGATACCAACTAATGAATGAATCTATGATACCAATAATTGCTCCAGCTTTGATGACATTAGCCTTACCAACCAAATATCCTGCGGCCAACAAAGTAAATGTCAATGCCAAAAGGAAAAAGAATGTAAAAATTGGAACAGTAGACTTCAATGTGAGAATAGTGAGAACCCAAATTAGAATAGCCCAACCCAAAAGGAAAAAACCAAGAGCGTTTGTGAACATCGTTGTATCGGTATAAGCAGCAGCAATGCCGAAGTCTGGAACGAAGATAGCCATAAACGAAAGCCAGAAGGCACCAAACGAAGTGATAACTGTTGCGCCAAAGGTATTTCCATTAAGGAAAGTAAGAATTCCACATAACATTTGGATTGCACCACCATAGAAGCAGGCACTTCCAATCATAAGGTTTGGAACCGAAATTCCCATAGCACCAGCACCGTACATACAGAAAATGAACAAAGACATGGAAAATGCAGCAAGACCAACAGGCACTGGGTTGATAGTTCTCTTAGGGTAAGGAGATAAACCTGGATTCAAGCTCCCACCGAAAGCACTCATCAACTCATGTCTATGGTACTTGTGGCCCCCGATAAGTACAAATTCGTCAGCTTCTCCAGAAAACTGTACTCTGCTCACAGGGTCGTCTTGTTGGCTGCCAACACTTTTATTTGAATGATCGCTAGAAACTATAGTAGAGTTGGCCATTTTGATTCTTGATAATATTGGTTGAACAAGAGAATATTCTGGCAATCCATAATATATATATATATATATATATATGATAACTTCCAAATGGTGCCATTTGAAGAATGTGATCAGAGAAAATTGCAGCCTGGGAGCGCATGCAGGGTTGCATGTTACACGAAAAAGGTTGCAATTGCCGGATTTTCATTTAGAATCGGGTGATTTAGTATGGGGCAACAGTTAAACAGGAATTTATTAGCTGACACCAGAACTATGAACTTCGGCAGACAGCGGAAGACAGATATAGATACATACAGATTAGTAGCTCAATTGTTCAATTTGTACGATGATATCATTTTAATTGTGAACTGATTCTATACTACTGTTGATGTTTCTAACCTTTACGTATAATTTTTATTGCTTTGTGTAATGCAAATACTCTCCCATTTTCTTGTACTCTCTTACGATTCTGAACAAAGTCATTCCTTTGATTACAATATGGAACTATTCGTAACAAACAGCTAGAGCAGATAAATCTAGATAAAGCTTATTACACAAGTTTCTAGATTTTCCAAAAAACTGAGATGAGCTCTGAGAAATACAATTCCTTCGGCCTTATAATGACGAGGATGTTTCGCATTGCTAATTTACGTTGTGCCCAAATCGAGATTGAAACGAATTTCTATATGGCAAGCTCACCAATAGAACCAAAGCCTATCCTGTACCAATGTTAGCTGATTTATCAGAATAAGAAGAACCAAATAGACGCGAAATCGAGGACAACATAACAGAGAGAACTCTCCCTGTCCAATAAATTCACATCTATCAAGAACATTCGAGACTTTCGTATTGGCATTCTTCTACCGATCCGTATATTATTGGTCATTAACAGCTGCATAAGAGAAATACCGGCCCAACCTTAATACTATTCAATTGCGCGCACGTGATTGCGCGCAATTGATATCTAATCTTTTTTTTTACGAAATGGCATGTATTGAAGTCAAGCCTATCTACTATTATAGTATATACCTCTTCTTCTAGTCCATACCGTGAAAATGGCAAATGCATTTACGCACAAAAGGCAGAGCCTAATAGTGTGAGACTCCTAATAGATTTCTACTAGACTACTCACTAAACCGTGGAAAGAGTGGGTGCAAAATCAAATTCTAATCACGTGTTTTTAATCACGTGATTAGAAGAAGGAATGACAATAAGTGCACATTTGATGTTTCGTAAAATGGTTCTGTGGTCTAGTTGGTTATGGCATCTGCTTAACACGCAGAACGTCCCCAGTTCGATCCTGGGCAGAATCATTTTTTTCTTCCACCTTTCCTCAAATTGTCCCATTTCTCCCTCAGAAATCGTCCACCAATCGGCACACTAATTTGTTCATTCTGTGGAGACTAGGAAATTGTCCTGCACATGCATTTTCAATACTTAGGATCTGGAAGTGAAATATCCATATTTTGTAGTACCAACAAGTATCAATGTTTGCAATAGAAAGAGTCTCTCTCTTTAGACTGGTCAAGAACAAAAGGCAATATGGTAGAAGACTATTTACAAGCTCATCTATTCTGTTTCTGAAGGTATCATTAACTTTCTTCACAAAAAAGACTTGTATGTTATGTACAAATGCCAGAGTTGTTTTGACGACTACTTTAGAGAATGAAGCTCTAAAAAACAAAGATATTGACATGAAAGTTATTGACATCATGAATCCAAAAAACTCTGAATGGTTTGATAAATATTGCTACGATGTTCCAGTGCTTCATGTGGATCGTTCTAACCAGAAAAAGCCTGTCAAGTTCATGCACTATTTTTACGAGGATAAGCTTGTAGAAGAGCTTTCTAAATGAAGCAATTTTAGGAGGAATTGATCTCTGGGTTCGAAGGATCGATACCGGCAGTGAAACTATTCAAGAATCTTGTACATGAACCTATTCGTTTATTGATCAACATCCTGGAGTATATACTACCTAGATAATACATTTTGAGGTAGGCATCACTATATTTTATCTGTAGCAATCTAAAGAGAACATCATAATAGTATGGGACTGGTAAATAGTCTCTGCTTCCATCTTGCACCTCCGCATATGAACTCGCCAAACAACTGCTATAAAATGAGGAATTAACATTTTCACGTTCACATATTCACATCCTAAATTCCGGTACATTGCAGTATTTATAAATTTGTCATAGCTCCGCTACCTCAAAAAATAAATACTTGTGTATAAATACTTCATTAAAAAATGATTCCAAAGTGATCAACTGAGTTCTGGCTATTTCGATTCATAATTGAAGATAGATCTAGTCATCTATAACAATGTCAGTTCCATCACCAAAGAGACAAAAAGTTGCACTTATTACCGGAGCCTCGTCTGGTATCGGTTACGCTACTTGTCTTGAGTTTGCCAAAAGGGGATACAAGGTTTTCGCTGGTGCTAGAAGATTGGAGCCTATGGAGCCATTGCGTGAACATGGCGTAATTACCTTCAAGTTGGATGTGTCCTCGTTGGAAAGTGTCAAAAATTCCAAACAGTTTATTATTGATCAAACTGGAGATTACTACCTTGATATTCTCTTCAACAATGCTGGCCAATCCTGTACTTTCCCCGCTATAGATGTAACCGATGAATGGTTCAAGCAGTGTTTTGAGGTCAACGTCTTTGGTCCTATGAGATTGACACGTGAATTGAGTCATTTGCTCATTAATGCTAAGGGTGCAATTGGATTTACTGGGTCTGTAAGTGGTGTTATTCCATTTCCATTTTCCTCGACATATTCTTCCACCAAGGCAGCAATTCATCAATACGCTGCTACTTTGAGAATAGAGATGAAGCCATTCGGTGTCAAGGTACTCAACTTCGTTACCGGTGGTGTTGATACCGACATCCTGGACAAGAGAAGCTTACCAGCAACATCTTTATTCAACACTCCAGACACTGCTGCTGCTTTGAAAGAAAGACAAGAGATGGCCGTGAGAAATAATCCAATGGATCCAAAGGAGTATGCCAGGCAAGTTGCCAATGATTTTGAGCTGGCCGTAGTTGGAGGCAAATTACACCTTTATAGAGGAACAATGGCAAATTTCTTGGGCTTCTACTGCTTAGGACTTTTCCCCAGATTTCTTGTGGAAGCTGCTTTGATAAGACGCTTCAAGTTGGCCAAGATCTATGCATACTTGAAGGATAAATATTCGAAATTGAAACTCGATTAGAATATATAACGACCAAATGATGTATTACTGGAAATATACAAGTAACTATCAACTCCCATTTGCAAAATGCTCAATAAGAATAGATTTTATAAGTTCTCTAGGAGCTGGCTTGCCCACAAACAACTCAAACTGTATCAATGCTTTGGCTAGAACGAATTCCAGACCATTGCTTGTCAACCATCCTTTTTGCAATTTCGGGCCCTTACTTAGCACCATGATCTCTTTGTTTGCAACATTTGTGTCTAAGACCATTCCACCAGAAGGACTTTTGAACCAATTTGTAGATAGCTTGATTTGGCCATCACCAGAAACTTCCTCCTGATCCATACAATTGATTATTATCGTTGGATATAGAAGATCGTCAGGGGGGATACCATTTTGGAATTGCTCCTCTGTAAGCAATGTAATCGAAGTATTGAAACAAATCAAGTCCCTTGAAGAATCCAAACTTTGTGGAGGGGGTGTTGTAAATTCCTTCTCAAACTGTCTGACTTTTTGTGATATAGGACTATACAATAAGATGTTGTTGTAGCCAAGATTGGACAACGTGTAAATGGCGGCGCGACTCTTGGAACCCGAGCCTAGTACAAGGACACTCTTATTTGGGCTCGCAGCATTTATAGGAGCAATATTATCGGAGATTAAGTCATAGATCGCTAAACAATCTGCGTTTTCCCCTCTAAGTTGAAAATTGGTTGGATCATCAAGTGATCTTTGTGCAATAATGGAGTCGACTAATCCAATATTTGTAGCATGAACTGAAAATTTACCAGAAAACTCACATGGCATGGTTTTTAATGGAGTTGTAAATATTGCCCCTCCAAAATTGGGCGACTTTATCAATTCATCCACTGATACATCTTCGAGAATCTTGATGATATACGAAAGTCCCAACTTATCAAAAACCAGGCTATGAACTATCTGATAGAGGATTCTGGAATCATTTCTGCCTACAACAAAAAAGTGAAGCGCCGGCTGCAAGAAACAAGCAAATCTCGACTGGTTTAGGACATACGACGTGAGTTCACCGTGCAGTGGATCGACACTCAGGGGGCATATAGGTGTCAAGACTTTGTTTAAAATTTTAGATATTTTACCATTTGCTCCTTGATTATAGGCTGATAGCATAATACCTGGACAATTTTTCATGCAATAATCCAAGAAGGGGTATGTATCTTGTAATTATCTGATACACAACGAGCAATTGAAGTAACTCTTAGTATGGAAATCAGCAAATCCTTGGTCAAATCAATAATATCAAGGCATCGAACTTTACCCGTTGTTTTGTGAATTGACCAGAAGTCATCACTACTCGAATGATACGATCCTATAAGTAGAGTGTTACCTTGCATATATCTTAGTTGGTTTATGATATAGAAAGAGTCATTCACAATAATATCGTTTAGGAAATTGACTTCGTTAAAGAGAAAAATCTCCAAATTTAGAATCACATAGTCAACTGCTAATTTGATAATCGAGTACAATATACTGAAGTAAAAACTTCTAAAGTCTTGCCTAATTTGAGACGAACTGATAAATGAATCAAAAGTACTCTCCACGATAATCCTGTTGAGCTCTGGGATCGTATTCTTAATTCCAACAAGTATCGGTATGGATCCTCGAGTAGATCTCCTTATTCTGGAGATATACTCATCTAGTCGTAAATTGACATTCATGATTTTTGTTCTGATCAACTGGATAAGGTCGACTCCAACTTCAATTGCGTCTACTCCATCTAAGACGTTGAGCAAGCTATGCAAATGAATCTTAATATTATCATCCGGGAATGTGAGTTGCAAACAATTTGAAAATCTGTTTAAATGGCTCTTCTGGTGAAGTTTCATCCATGGATCAATGGACTGTGATATGGAATCTCGAAGAATAAATGACATAAAGTGTATAAATTCTATTTCTATGGGTTTCAATACAAGATGGGGTGTATCTTCGACTTGCTTGGAAACATCTACCTTAGAAAGCGAATATTTATTCCAAACTTCTATATCTGAATGCAAGTTGAAGAAATTATAGTTCGCAACAGATCTATATTCGGATATTCCTGAATGAATTGACAGGATTCCCTTTTGGTATTCACCAGTGTAGTCGACATAATTTAAGATTCGATCTTCGTCGCATTCGATATTGATAACGCAATGGTAGTTGCAATTGTTTCTTAAATATCTCACTAAGGATGAATTATTTATCGAGCTAGCTGGCAAAACATAAATGACTCTCTTGTTTTTGTTAGTTCTAAATGATGTTACAATCAACTTGTACTGCAAATGTCTAAATTCTTCCTCAGAAGCACTTTTGATAAAATTTGCGTCCGACACTCCAGTATAATCAACTACACATCTTTCAAGATCTACATATTCAAGACCCAAAGCTGCCAGTGCCATCAAGGATAACGTCGACTTTCCCACTCCTCGTAATCCTACAACTACAACTGATTGCAGATTCTTTTGCCTTAAGTTCTCAGATCTTTCAAATACCAGAATCGTGGAAGTCAGTAGATCAATAGCAGTCGCCGAGGGAGATTGGCCGATTGGAGAATGAATTCTATCAAAGTCTTTGGTAGCTTCTAATTCCGCCATTGGAGATCTTCAAAGCACCTTTCGAAGACGATTAAATACAAATCTTAAAAACGTTCTCGACTGCTTTCTCAACAAAAACTTCATTCCAATAAGTCAGATGTGGATGAAAATGCCGCAATTCTATACAACCGGCTTCTATAACAATGTTGGATAGTAATACTAAGCCTCTAAGAAATCTGCTACCTCCAATATTCGTTAGATGTGGCCGATGTGATTAGAATCGGATAAACCTATAACCGTAATATTCCAATCTTATTAACCGAGTTTCATATTTGATCATGTGATACAGATGGTTCAGAACTCTGAATTCTTCATATTAATAAACCTGATAAGCAATGAACGCTGTGTAAGTGACAACTCCGTGCAATAACTCGAACTGATGGCTATCTATCGAAAAGTGAATGGAAATAAATTTCCGCGTTACTTGTTATAGCGAAATAAGCAAGAATTCCAAAATTTATCAAAACACAAACTTTATAAGGTGAGTTCGACCAAACACTATCTAAAAGTCGTATGTCATGGAAAATTTGGCTTCTTGCTTTCACTGGAATGGTACAAGTTGGCGAACTAGGTAAATGAAGGAATGGAGCTTCATGAAAGTTGGGGTTGTTTTATGCACAGGATCATTAAATTGCTTGCTATGTACAATGACATTGCAATAGAGATTGAACAGCCTGCAATTTTCTGTGATTCTCTTATTTTGTGAAATTGTGGATTGTTGAGCAGGTTATAAATCTAGAATGTCCACCGATCCATTCCTATGGTATCGGGATAGGGACTCCTTAAGTATTGGAGATGTCAATAGATATACCATTAATTATACCCGATTGGACCCGAAGAAGCGAGAAATCTTCTTGCGATTAAAAAACAAGGAGCGGGCGCCTATCCGAGCCATTCATTTGTTGAACGGACCGTTTTCCTTATACTGCCACGTTGTGCCGTTCAACTACGATCCTGACAACAAGTTTGTTCCTGACGATATTGATACCAATAAGGAAGTTGTGTTTAAGAATGAAGTGAAACCATGGCAAGCGTTCAATGTGAAGTTAAATCTTAACTCTAATTCGCTAGTACGACGTGGAAAGGAGGGCGATTTATTCCAATGGGAAGTCGATATAGTATCGCAAATAATAGCAACGAGAAAAACCAACATTCTCTTTGAATTGATGATTGGAGAAGATCTTTCCAAAATGAAAAAGTTGAATCAAGGAACTTTCCACACAATCACTTCTATAGGAAGTAAATCTTTTATCACGTTCAATTCTCGTGAAAGTGTTGTAGATAACGAACAAATAGGGGTGTCTACAAATCCGCAGCTTTCGGTAAACAAGAAGACTACGTGTGACCTCTGGTCTAGTGAGCCAATGTACCCAGACCAGCCAGTTCATTTGATCTGGTTGACACACGGAGTTTTATCTAATTTGACAGCTGATATGTTATACATGAAAGATACTTTAGAAAGAAAGTGTTGTTCAGAGAACTTGTTGATAAGAGGATATCCGGGGAATGCTGGAAGAACAGAAAAAGGTGTCAAGAAGTTGGGAATATCTTCTGCGGAAAGTCTAGTTGAATTGATTGAGACAAATAAGCACAATATAAAGAAAATTTCATTTATAGCACATTCGCTTGGCGGATTGGTTCAATTATACGCTATAAAACATATCTTGATTACAAGAGGAACTACTTTCTTTGAAGATCACGGTATAGAACCAGACAACTTGTTTTGTATTGCCAGTCCACTTCTTGGAGTTATTAGTGAGATGAGTTTCTTAATTTCTTGGTTTCTAGACTTAGGTACACTTGGTAAAACCGGTAGAGATTTGACTTTGCTGAAGACTATCCCCTCACTTCTGAACTTAAACGTCGAAGAGGATAAACGTTCTGCGTTTAAGCCAATTCTTGAGACTCTTCCTGATGACCCATTGCAAACCTTCTTGGGCAAATTCAAGCATCTCACACTATATGCCAACGCAGTTAACGATGGAATTGTTCCCTTGAGAACTGGAGCTTTGCTATATTTGGACTACGAAGCATTGGGAGATGTGACACAGTTACAGAAAAACAAGATAGCCAAACTTGAACATCAGCATAGCTACGATCACCATCTGCTTGCTACAAACACCACTGGAGAAACTGTTGCTGAAATTCCAGAAGAGAAAGAGTTTAATGTTGAAAGAACAACCTTACTCGAGAGGTATAAACAATTATTTTTGCAGAAGGGTAATAACGGAAACAATAAACTTCCTTTAACAAGAAGAGAAAAAAAGTTCTTGAGAATCTCAGCAAAAGGAACAGATTATTATAACTTATTTGACGACACTGCAGAAGAAGTGGAAGAAGTACTCAGCGCAGAGGACGAGAGAGATAGATCTATTGTTTCTGACAGCTCTCCGCTATCAAAGAGAAGTGGAGAGAGACCAACATTTATTATCCCACCAAAGGCATCTGCTGTAGAGTCAGCTATTAATGCCATATTGTGTCCAATTCCATCTAGAGAGTATATTATGAATCCCGAATCTAGAGATTTTGTAATTTTCCATGACAAATACTACCAGTTCAAGAACTTGCCCAAGGACGAGCATTCGAAGAGGTCCAAGTTAAAACTACTTATATTTAACTACAACAACGATTGGAAGTTGAACAAGCAGGTTAATATTGCAAAAAAGTACCACACCAGTGAATTGAACTGGCGAAAAATTCTTGTCAATATACCACCAGATGCACATAACAACATTATTGTAAGAAGAAGATTTCCCAATGGATATGGCTGGGGCGTGGTTGACCATCTATGTGAGGTTTTTTTGGAAGGAGAGAACCCCTCAGAAGAAACCAAACAGGATATAGACGAAAGCATGATAGGAAAAGAAAGCAAAGAGAAAGATAACGAAGAGGAGCTTAGTAAAAACAAGATGAAAGCTAAAATCTGAGAATACATTAAATCCGAGCAGGTCAAACTGTAAGATAAACAAATTAGGATACAGGGAAGCTGAAGTACATAGTTCTTACTGGATCATCTGTTGTATGTATTTATTAATTTATGTACAACAATATGCAATGTGGAGAAATGCAAATACAAACGATTCGATATTGTGAATACTTAAATAACTCCTTGGTGAGTAATAGAGGGAGAGCCATCTAAATACGCACCATAGGATAGCGCGGAACACTAGCATGACATCACATCATTGATACTGTGCAGGGAATCTCAGTTGTTTACTTTCTGGGCCGCACATCTGTATTCCTTATCTCTGATTTCAATTCATTCTTATCTTCATGGCGCGGTTGGCTTGGCTGAAGAAAAAAAAACACATTCGGTGGCTATTTTGCAATGGGAATATACGGTTGGAACAGCCCAGGGATCTCCGTCTCAACTCGACAAGGGGTATTGTCCATTTTCCAAAATACGAATCAAGGTCACGAAAGCATTTGGCGTCTGCCCGGAGCAACAGAGTTAGTGGATTGAGCTTGTGCACGGAAATGTCTCATAGTATTGTGTACATAGATAAGAGTTTCCGAACTTCTCAGCCGCCTTTCGCATCTTAACTATTTAAATGGGTAATCATAATGAGATTTGTTTCATTCGAGATTCAATTGCACCATATTGAAAAAGATCCAGTATTAAAGCTATTTGTAACAATTTCGGCATCATACCAATACGAAGAAATACACGCGCGTTATCGTTTTTGCTGTTTTATCGAAAACAGCCTAACTACTCGTTCGGCATTCTACCGTGAATTTCAAATCGGTGATCTCCCATTAGGGGCAAATCACACATAGGAATTCGGATTTACAGATGCACACCTTTTAGGTTTTCTTTGTTAGCAACCGCAGGCTTCCGACTTGTAGTGCAACGTATCACCGATGTCCCAGTTAGTGCATGGAGGGTTATGCTCGAGAATATAAATATATATATATCGGCTAGATTTTCCACCCGAGTGTGCATTTTGGTTTTCTATTTTTTCTTCTGATTTCTATTCTTTTTCTTTATCCATAAGAAGGTGTATAATGGACTCAACCGATTTCTTCGAGAATGTAACTGACTATATCTCTCCCACCTCTCCCGCCTCCAGAAATGACCCGATATCGTTTATTGTGATTGGAGCTGGACTTATAGGACCACGCCATGCTGCCCATATCGTCTCTCGTACAGACTGTAAGCTCTTCGCTATAGTTGATCACTCGGCTAAGGGACACAAAGTAGCTCTGCAATTCAAGTCGTTGCTCTTCCAAAACTTGAATGAGATGTTTGTTTACTGCGACTCGAACTCCATTTCATATCCTCAAGCCGCTATCATCGCTACGCCGAACCATACTCATGTCACTCTCGGTATGGAATTGGCTTCGAGAGGTGTTCACTTGTTGGTAGAAAAACCTCTTGCGCCCAATGCCCACGACTGTATGACTCTTATTCAGTATTGCTATTACAAGAACGTCAAGTTGTTAGTTGGCCATCACAGAAGATTCAATCCTTACATAATCGCTACCAAGAATAACTTGGACAAGTTGGGCAAGTTAGTAGCAATGCAAGGAACTTGGACCTTATGTAAGCCTCCATCATATTTCCTTGAGAAACCGTGGAGATCTTCCATTGAATTAGGTGGTGGAACGCTCTTGATCAACCTCATCCACGACTTGGACTTGTTGCAGTACTTGATGGGGCCCATCGAAAAAGTTTATGCTGAGCTTCTTTTGAAGCAAAGACTCGATCGTTTTGGAAACCAGCAATCCTTCAGCGAAAATCCGCTTGTAGACGAGGGAGCTGCTCTAACGATCAAATTTGCTAGTGGATGTGTAGGTACCTTCATCTGCTCTGATAATGTGACTTCACCATTTCTGTTTGAAGTGGGAACAGGTGAAAATCCCACTGTTCCTTTTAATGATACGATTTCTGGCTTCTATCGTATTTTTGGTAGCCACGGCACCATATCTGTTCCAGATTTAAAGTTATACTATCAATACGAAGAAGATGGAAGCCCCCCAGCTGTTGACAATAGTCTTCAACACAATGTCAATGACGACAGGACTTGGTTAAAACCTATAAAATGTAAGCAATTAAAAATGGAACACGAAAAAATCGACCACTCCTCTCCACAACTTCCATCCCCTTCCCCCTCTCCTAACTATAAAGACGACTCACCTATTCACAGATACATAGAAAAACCCAAACCATTCGACTTGCAGCTCGACCATTTTGTGAATTTGTTGAAGGGAGATGAAACTGAAGTCAAATGTTCTGGAGAAGACGCCATCAGAGCCTTACTATGTATTGAAGCTGTTACGAAGTCCATCGAAACCGGTATGCCTCAGTACGTTGAAAGCATGGATACTATTAAGGCAGATTTTGACCTCTTAAGCCGGTAAATGGGATATGAAGTCGGAAGTTCATTAGAGGCATTTATAAGCAATTAGTTTTAGGTAATGGTATTTTGTATGGAAAGTATGGTAACTATAATTTTACCTCATCGTAAAGCAGTTCGAAGGTGTACTTCGCAATTTTACCCTTTTTAAACTCCTTCCAACCTCTTTCAGCTTCTTCAAATGCTTCGTAGCCCCATAAGAACTCCTGGAAAACAGGATCTCTCCATCGATTCGGACAGCCGATATTCGGGGGAGAGATTTGCAACTTCATATCTCTCAATTTCTGTTCTTTCCCATCTGGTAAATGGTAAATATTTCTGCAGTGAGTTGAACCTTTGACAACTTGGGTAGATCTCCATTTTCTTAAAGATTCCGTCAAAACAAGAAGGTCATGAACCTGTCCCCTATGTTCAATTCTACCGAACAAACCAGCCAACACTGCAGCGTCTTCTAAGGCTTGTGAAGCTCCAGATGCCAAGTAGGGCAAAGTAGCATGCGAAGCATCTCCCAAAATAATGACATTTCCTTGTTCATGAGTCCATGTTGATAATTCCCTTGAGTTTTGCAACCGCCATTTACTGGTGCTATGTATGTTTTTGAAAATAGAGATTAATCTTGGATCCCAGTCCTTGAACAACTCCAATAACTCCTCTACTTTGGCAGCCTGAACAGTCTCTTCTTTAGGTAAGGTGTCTGGTGTAAGTATGACAACATTGCAACTCTCGCCGCCGTGCAACAAATACATTACAACGTGGCATCGGGGTCCCCACCAGAAATGAATGTTGGGCTCTTCAATGAAAGGAGCAAGCTCAGGCTCGTTTTTCATTTCACTTACGTTAATTATTGCCCTATAGGCTAGGTCGCCAGTGTCGTAAGGTAAATCTTCGTAACCCAAGATGAATGACCTCAAACGAGATTTTATTCCATCGTAGCCAACTACAACATCTCCAGAATAAAGGACTCCACCAGTAGTTCCCACTGTAGCATTTTCAAAATCAATATGGTTGACTCGGGCATCTAATACAATCTCTACTCCAACTTCAATGGCTCGGTTAACCAAGGCTCTATGGTAATCTGCTCGATGAATATGCAAGTAGTGAGAATTGTACTTCTCCATAGTATAGGGAATCAAGTTCTGTTTGGAAATAATCTTACCCTCTTTCCAACTATGTATCTGAATCTCACCAGGGAAAGTAGCATAAGCAAGGACTTCATCCAAGGCTCCGATAGTCTGTAGAATTTTGACTGATGGTGGAGGAATTTGGATCCCAGCACCTACTTCGCCTAGCTTGGGAGCTGCTTCTAATACTGTCACCTGATGTCCAGCTAAAGTGAGAGCTATCGCAGCTGTCATTCCTCCCAAACCAGCTCCAACGATTATAAAATGTAGAGAAATAGAAGAATTTGGAATGTTTGATTGTGTAAATGTCATTGTGGGTGTCATTTTCCTGAGTTGCAGCCATTTCCTACTAGTGCGGTAGCGAAGATAGGGCTCTAAATATACCAACTTTTTTTTTACGGCACAAGAGGAAATGAGTCCGCAAGCAAGCCATGGTTCTATACTACGACTTGGAAGTGCTCCACTTGAATAAATTCTATCTTCTCCATATTACAACGGATAAATCGTTTGTGTTACACTTTGGGTTAAACGTATATCCGAAATTACTGCGAAACTTTTCCCAAATCTGTAACCGATCCATGCTGGAGGAGTTCGGATTAGAGTATTGCCCAAAGTTTGCACATGGAAATCTGGAGCATTTTTTTTTTTCAGGGTGGACTTTCAATTATCAATGTTAACCGAAAAGTGTGACGATCGTAATTGATATTATCTCTAGTTTGGCGTAGTCTAAATTGCTTTAGAGATTTAGCATCGTATTGTTATTTCAGGTACCATATGAATTAAACTAACTACATTAATACATATTCTAACACGATCTATATTACTTAAGCATTTCTATTAACAGACGCCATGAGACTTAAAGAAAAGAATTAAGCAAGTTAACCACTACAAACTAAAGTCTAATAATCAACATTTTGTAAAAGCAATAAATATAAAAGGAATATGTAAAATCATAAGGGTTCAGATGAAACACAGGTATCCTGCCATTCTAAAAAAAAAACATATAGCAAGCTTCAAACGTAACAAAACAATTAGTAACTAGCAAGTAGCGTAATTTTCATGCATTTCAATTAAACCTGGAAGGTTTCATTCAAGAAGTCTTCTTCCTGGGTAGTGTGCATAGCCTTGGAACCAGCAGCAACAGAAGCTGATGGGTCACGACCAGCATAACGCAAGGTCAAGCCCTTGTGGTTTTCAGTTTCACCTAAGGTGGTGGCTATACGTGGAGCTACGAACGAGTAAGAACCCATGTTCAAAGGTTCTTCTTGACACCAGACCAAATCTTCAACATTAGGGTGAGAGTCCAAGGCATCACGCAATTGGGCGAATGGGAATGGATGCACCTGTTCGATCTTTATGAAGGCAGTCGTCTTGTCTTCAAGAGTAGCACGCTTCTTGTGCAATGCCGTGAAGACCTGACCGGAACAAAGAACGATACGTTTTATCTCTTCTTTGGGAGCAATGGCCCTGCCGTATTCGGCATCTTCGATGATCCATTGGAAGTGAGAGTCGTTAGTGAACTCAGACAAGTCAGATCTAGCCAATGGGTGACGCAATAACGACTTAGAGAAGAAAAGAGCTAATGGCTTTCTGAACTGTCTATGCATTTGACGACGCAACAAATGGAACAAGTTGGCTGGAGTTGTAGGGTAGGCAACTTGGAAGTTGCAATCCTGGTGTTGACGTTCCAACTTGGCTGGCGATGGGAAGTAACGCTGGTCTTCATTACACATCTGCAAGTATCTTTCGATTCTACCAGACGAGTGTTCTGGACCTTGTCCATCGTAACCGTGAGGCAAAGACAACACGAGACCAGAACGCTGCTTCCATTTGGACTCAGCACCAGCAATGAATTGATCGATGATAACTTGGCCGGTGTTGGCGAAGTCACCGAATTGGGCTTCCCATTGAACTAAGGCATCTGGCGAAGTCAAAGAGTAACCATATTCGAAACCCAACACACCGTACTCAGACAAGGAAGAATTGCAGATAACAAATGCTCCCTGTTCTTCAGACAAGTGGTTCAATGGAGTATAAGTCTTTTCAGACTGCTGGTCGTGCAATACAGCGTGACGTTGCGAGAAGGTACCTCTTTCCACATCTTGTCCAGAAACTCTCACATGGTAGCCCTCCAAGGCCAAAGTACCGAAAGCCAAAGCCTCACCAGTAGCCCAGTCGATTCCTTCACCAGTCTCAACGGTCTTGTTTCTGGTGTTCAAGATACGCTTCAAGTTTCTGTGGATCTCAAATCCTTCTGGTGCTTCAGAGATGGCTTTTCCGATCTTTTTCAAGATCTCTTCGTCTACAGCAGTTGGCAAGTGGGGCAAGACTTCAGTAGCCAACTCCTTAGGAGATTTGAAGTCTTCCCATGGAGTGGTCAACCATTCTCTGGAAGTTGGAACGTATTCCTTGGACTTAGTGAAGTAGTCTTCCAACAAGTTCCAAACCCACTTCTTGTGTTCGCTGATGTCTTCAGTCGTGAAGGTGCCTTCTTGGATCAACTGGTTGGTGTAGTACTCAAGAACAGACTTCTTTTCAGCAATCTTCTTGTACATGAGTGGCTGAGTGAATGCAGGTTGATCAGTTTCGTTATGACCATGCTTACGGTACCCTACGACATCAATGATAACATCTGAACGGAAAGTAGCTCTCCACTCAGCAGCTAAGTTAAAGACGAAGATACAGGCTTCGACATCGTCAGCGTTGACGTGGAAGATAGGAGAGTTAGATGCTTTAGCGATATCGGATGGGTACAAAGTCGATCTCGAATATCTAGGATCCGTGGTGAAACCGATCTGGTTGTTCACGATAATGTGAATAGTACCACCAGTAGAATAGGCTGGTAAATGGGCAAAACCCATTGTTTCATAGACTACACCTTGGCCAGCGAAAGCAGCATCACCATGTAACAAGATGGGCATGGCTCTCTTATAATCGCCGATGTCATTCTTGTACTGTTGGATGGCTCTGGTCTTACCCAAAACAACACCATCTTCAGATTCTAAATGCGAAGGGTTAGCTACAATGGACAAATTGACAAACTTACCAGACGTAGTGGGTCTGGCGTAGTTCATACCCAAATGGTACTTAACATCACCAGAACCTTCATCGAATTCCTTGGAACCAGTGAATTCCGAAAAGATGGATTCGTTGGGCTTTCTAACGACGTTGGACAACATATTCAATCTACCTCTGTGGGGCATACCGATGACGATATCTTCTACGCCAAACTCGACCGAGGTATCAATCAAGGCTTTCATACCGGGAACGACAGCCTCTGCACCTTCTAAGCCGAATCTCTTGTCGTTAGGGAATTTCGTAGCCAAGAAAGATTCGAAGGAACACGACCAGATCAAACGGTCCAAGATCTGTCTCTTCTGGTCAGCGGAGTACTTGAAAGGTTGGGGTATTTCGATTCTCTCTCTTAACCAATCACATTGCTCTTTTGAAGGGATGTGGACGTACTCGACACCATAAGATTGACAGTAGAGCTTTTCACAGTTGTCGATGATTTCGCGCAATGTCAAGGTCTTCTTGCCATCTGCGGCGAATCTGGGCAAGATGCCCGGGCCCAAGGTGATTTGTTTGTTCAAGTCGACATCCGTAAAACCATAATAGTCTAAGGTCAACTCTTTGGGGACTTCGGTATTGTCGCCGAACGAGATGCCCAATGGATCGATCTTAGCCTTCTGATGGCCCCTGACCTGATAAGCACGAACCAACAATTGCACTTTCAAATGAGTGACAACGTCTTCACTGATTGGGTTCGAACCCGGGACAAATCCAGCAGCACCACCAGTAACGGTAGGAACTATAGTAGGAGGAGCCTGGAAAGCCTGCGATGGAGGAATATTGGACGACTCAATGTTCTTGAAGTAGGCATTCCACGAAACATGTACAGAGGACGGATCTTGTCTCCAGGCATCGTACATTTCGTCGATGTAGTTGGAGTTGTTTCCCTGCAAGAACGAGTCGGTTCCAGTAGCAAAAGCACGTATTGAGTTGGAAAGTCTGATCGAGTTGGTGGATCTCAATGGAGCCATCGATCTGAGGGATGGCCCGGACAGAGCCCGCAAGAGCTGGCCGCGAGGCACGACATTTCTAAAAGCCTTGAGCATGATGACAGACGAATTCGGTGGTGAGGAGTGTTCCTAGAAACGTCCTTGAAACAATTCGTTCGCCAATGTTGAAGAAAAGAAAACAAACTAAAATTAATTTTATTCGAAAAATCCAGTGCAAAACTTTTGTTTCATGGTTGGTCTCATTTTTCACTTCAACCCAGACGTCTATACAGAAAGTCGAAAGCAAAATCCGGGAAACGTTGGCTTTGCGACTTTTAGGAAGCGTACGACTGCGGCAAGCCTTACGGATTCAAAATGCACACTCCGGAGCCTGGGGTCGGCAAAGAGGTATGGAACTGACGGACGCCCCCAGCAGTTCGAACTACAGCAAAATCCATGACAGTTACCATGGGGGTAGAGCGGAGCTGGCTGATTACGGTGTTTGATAAAATATATAGTATGAAAGTTTTTCTGACGTCTGAATTCCGACTTAAAGTATAGTCTACATTCGATTGTAATTTCTGGTTCATAGCTCCCGTTGCACTGCTATTCTTACTCTCGCCATATTTTGCGGACATTTACTTGATGTACAATCACTCCACTCCACAATTGGAAAGAATTGACTACGCTTCTCCATCCATAATCTACATTTTCAATCTCATATACAATGTCCCTATATTCAGCTGTCCCCACTAAGTGTCAGCTCAGCTTGTTCGTTGTCTCTCTACTGCTTGTTGTTTTCTGTCGGTGTTGGTCAACTTGACATTTGAGATGAGCTGGCTGCATTCCGGTGCCTTCCGGGGCCACCGGATTGTGCGCGGGAACAAGATGGCACTGGCAACCTTGAGGCAATTTCGGCCGGCAATAATTACCGTCCACAACTAACAGTCCGGGTATTTCCCTGTCGCTGTTACAATTCGCTTCATACGTAACCATCACATTCACGACAACATTTCTAGCTATTTTACGCGATTAGTGTACCTCTCCATAAGGCAACACACTTCCCGCTCCTCTTTTTCTCCAAGTCTGTAACTTGTGACATACAATAATATTGAACCGACATTGAGGGCGTGTCACGTGTTGTACATGACATCGATCTCCGGGTGACGACATGTCTATCTAGATTATCTGAATCCGCTACTCCTGAATCACAAATCTAGAAATCAGGTAGTTCCCGAGCAATGGTCATACATTGCACTACAGTTGCTTGCACAGTTCTTACTAGTGTTCCAATTGGTTGGAATTCCGAATTCATTGTTGAACGTACTCCTAGCCCAACATCCATCGAGAAGCGACAATTCTAAAAAATGTCGCCCTGCAGCATTTCGGACTTTCTAATTGGCCGGGACGGTCCCGGTTCGCCTACTAGTGTTTTTTGACGTCTCATTTCGTCACATATATGAGACAACCGAAGGGGTCTGCATGCAGTGCAAGTTACTTGGGGAATCTGCAAAGCTGGTTCGGTCTATATGGGCAAGCATTGCATCTACATTAATTAGTACCAATGGAAGAATAAAGATGAATGTTAATTGCTTCAGAAGTTTTTATTCTATATTTCTAACCTTTATTTTGCAAGGAATATGGGATTTCCAATTCATTTTTGCTATATATCTCGTCTCAATTGCATGTCCCTACTTATAGTAGTAGCCTTAATTTGGTAGATTAAGTTCTGACATTATCATTTAAAGTAATTGTATGATGCTACAATCTTGAGAATGCTATTGTGTATACTAGAATCAAAAACAAGACCAATCGAAGGGTTAGGTAATGGTGTTATATACAAAGGAAGAATCCTGTAGTTGAAATAGTCAAGAGACAACAATCATTGAAAAGTTAATGAACGCTCCTAAAGCTTAAGCTCAAAGATCTAAGATCAAAGTTCTCCATAGCTTCTAAAGCTCCTACATACTTAGGGTTTAAATGCAGAAAGACAGGGACATCATTTAAAGGAATTCCTTAGCCTTTCTTCTAAACGCATTACAATCGCGCAACCATTGCTTGTAACCTTGCAACGAGTAGATTTTTTCTCCGTAGTAGTCGGGAACCGGGTTGGAGAAACTCTGCGAAGATGGATCAACTCTCTTGGCTCTAATTCTTGACAAGAACTCCTTGTCTCTGGCCATGAACTGGGTCAACGTTGATTTGTTCTTCAACTTGAAAACAGTTGTACCCGCAAAAGGTCCCAACAAGTATCCAAAACCTGCTCCAAGAAAAACGGCACCTCCCAACACCATCAATGGATCCAAGCCCATTATGGGCTTTTCCACATCGACTTGGATGTTACCCAAGTAGGTCAACGTCACAAAACCGCCAACAATACCGGTAAAAACAGAAGCTCCAGTATTGATAATATTGTTTTGTCTCTTCAATTTGAAATATTCTGCCCAGCTCAAGGTGGCAGATTTGGAGGAAGAGTTGAATCGAACATTGAACACTTGCCTCATGCTGCTTCTTCCAGAATTCTTAACGAGCATTCTGCTGTATATACCAATGCTTGTCAACATCACGTTCGTAAATGCCCTTTTATGTTGTGTGTGATATGTATCCTTTGCGAAAGGTACGTGTATAATATTCAAACTTGTAGTAATATTGATGGTTATATCTAGAATCTACAATGTCACTTGTTCGAAATTTTTTATAATTTCTATCGCAAAGTAGACCTGCACATATGATGACTATAATCAGGTGGTCCAATATCTGATTTGAAGAAGCTTGTCCGTGCTTGAATTTGCAATCATTGGTTGAAGTAGATAAAGAGTATGTTAATTATTGGTTGTGTTGGTATTGTTCTATTTAGGTTACTCTTTATCAATTCTATTTGTATTTGAAGCAATTTTGAAAAAAATTGCAGGAAACTTTAAAAAGGAAGTTTAGGGATATTCACAAAAAATAACATATTGTTAGTTAACTGTTAATCATTTTTAAAATCAAACCATTAAATATCTAAAATATATGACTTTCTTTCAACCAGGAATTCAATTATGAAAAAGTAATCCATGAAAAATACAGTCTGCAATGGTATATTATTTCAAATAACATAGTTACAATTTTTATATTAATACATTGACTAGCAATGTTCAAAACTAGCATAATATTTCTGCAAAATACATAATCATTTCTGAAGAATTGCCTTGTAAACCAATCCTCCAACTTCTTCTCACAATATACTTTTTGCACCCAATTCTACTTGACGCGCTTCGCGTCTATAAGCTCCATACATGCAAATACAAGCAAGAACAAGAAAATACATGATACTACATGTTTCGATGGTTTTTATAAATGCCCAATAAATCATGTAAACTAAAGTCATTAACCAGATGCATCCATTTGTCACGATCTACACCCCAACAAGAATTATTACCGACGGAGCCTTCCTCACAGCCAAGACAAGAACCTGACGATAGCGCTACCAACCCACAGTCGTGTTCCACACATAAAAATCTTTTTTTTTGTTCACATTGATAATTCCAACAACAGCAATAACAAAAACTACAAAACATATTTTCCTCTAATCTGTGGAATCGAATCCAGTTGTGCAAACAATCAATCTTTCGAGCAGAAAAACTTGAATAAACTCACACACAAATACAGATAATACGATCCATATAGCTGCCTTCGTCCACCTATTCAACTTTTCTTCCGCTCCGATTTTCCGCAGTTTTTTTTCTCTATTCCTCTTGAATTTCTGGATCTATCAAAACTCGTAATACACCATTTGGTGAATACTGAATATTCCTACATCCATCATTTTTTTCACGAAAAACAAAAACTTTTTGCAACCCAACAATTCATAGACATCTTGGTAGCGAGAACTAGTGGCATTTAGAAATTGTATTGAGAAATTGCAAGTCGTATAATTGAAAGGATATTTGATTTATTGATTTTATCACTATTATTCTTTTACAATGAACGGTTCCACAACTTTGACCAATGGTTCCAAAGACGGCTTTCCCTATCAACAGAGCAGTTCTCTTCAGAATATACCTGTAGATCCAGTGATAGACATTCCTACCACTAAGGACCAGTTGATGGAATTACTCGAGAGATACTACAAGTTGTTGAAAACTGGCCAGCAGTTAAAACGCGACTATGACGAACAACTTATTGCACACAATTCAGCCAACGGAAGCTCAGAGTTATCCACTGCTGATGGAAATAGCTTGTTGACTGGAACGGATTCTGCAGGCTTCGATTCGTCGACATTGTCTGTTCATGATCTGAAGCCAGCGCCATTTTTCGATGCAACCGAAAAGGAACGAATTCTTATAGAAAAAGCTTTATCGTCGATTTCCGACAAGCATCAGCAATATCTTGACGAAGAATCTAAGTTTTACGAGGAAATCTTGCGAGAATCCTCCACTAAAGAAGAAGCACAGCTCGATAAAGATGTTTTTGAGAAGCAGATAGCCAGTTTGCAACTTTTGTCGAAGGATATAGATTTGCCTGAAACGATACAGACCAAATTAGCAGGCGCAGTAGAAGATGCTAAGGAAGTTGCTAACAGTATTGCTGATGTTGGCTTGGACAAAATCTTGAGACAGTTATCGACTTACAGTAACGATTTCCAAGAGAGAGCAAAGAGTTTAGGCATAAAGATACCGCTACCAGCTACCTCTGTTGACCCATTGGAAGCTCCATTGGGCAATTACTACACAGAAAAAATAATCACCAGCAAGATCGCCAATCGTTTGAGGGAGTTGGAAAATTTGCCAGGAAATTTGGGAACCTTTGGAGACGATGTTGAAATAGACGATTTAAAGATCAAAACACTCATAGAATTGAAATCGTTACGTTTGTTGCCAAAGCAGAAGCAGTTGAAACATAACATCATATCCAGTGAAGCCAGTCAAGCCAAATTTACACTTCCAGATTTGGTCAATAACCCATTGTGTTTGCAGGAAAAGAGATCCTTCAATGTAAGACCCAAGATTGAGCAACCAAATCCACACATGTTGGCTACGCAATTAGAAGAATTGAAGCAGCAAGAAGAACGTGAGTTTCAGCGTCAATTGCATATTGCAAAGATTCAGCAAGTTTTGGATAGCTCTTCCTTATTCAGCACAACCAAGTCTTCACGTTACAATTATAGATCCAACACATTGGTGAGACAAATCAACAATTTCCATCAAAACACCGAAAAGGAAGAGTCTAAGAAGTTGGAAAAGACCGCAAAACAGAGATTGCAAGCATTGAAGGCTAACGATGAAGAAGCCTATATCAAATTGTTGGATCAGACCAAGGATCATCGAATCACTCACCTTTTGAAGCAAACCAATCAGTTCTTAGATACATTGGCCCAACAAGTTAAAGCACAACAGGCCGAAACTTTCATTGAAGATGTTCCAACTGAAGAAGTCGTTGGAGAAGAGATCGAAGAAGATACAGTGGACGAGTTACGTGAGAAGATTGACTACTACGAAGTTGCCCATCGTATAAAGGAAGAAATTACTGAGCAACCAAGTACTCTTATTGGTGGTAAATTGAAGGAATACCAGATGAAGGGTTTGCAGTGGATGGTGTCTCTTTACAATAACAAGTTGAACGGTATTTTAGCGGATGAGATGGGTTTGGGTAAAACTATTCAATCCATTTCCTTAGTTACCTATTTGATTGAAAAGAAGCACGAGGACAAGTTCTTAGTTATTGTACCTCTTTCAACTATTACCAACTGGACGTTGGAGTTTGAAAAATGGGCTCCTTCTGTAAGAGTCATAGTCTATAAAGGATCACCACAGCAAAGAAGATCCATGCAGATGGATATCAGAATGGGTAACTTCCAAGTCGTTTTAACTACTTATGAATACATTATCCGTGAAAGACCATTATTGGCCAAGTTCCATTACTCACACATGATTATTGATGAAGGACACAGAATGAAGAATGCCTCTTCCAAGTTATCTATCACATTAAAGCAATATTACAAGACGAAGAACAGATTGATATTGACGGGTACTCCATTGCAAAACAACTTACCCGAGTTATGGGCTCTTTTGAATTTCGTTTTGCCTCGAATTTTCAACTCTGTCAAGTCTTTTGACGAATGGTTCAATACTCCATTTGCCAATACAGGAGCTCAAGAGAAGATTGAATTGACCGAAGAAGAGTCCTTATTGGTAATTAAGAGATTACACAAGGTGTTGAGACCATTTCTTTTAAGGCGTTTGAAGAAAGACGTCGAAAAAGATTTACCAGACAAGGTAGAAAAAGTGTTGAAGTGTAATTTGTCTGGTTTACAATATGTCTTATACCAGCAGATGTTGAAGCACAACGCTTTCTTTGTAGGTGTTGACGTTGGTGGAGCCAAGTCGGGAATTAAGGGTTTGAACAACAAGATCATGCAGTTGAGAAAGATCTGTAACCATCCTTTTGTATTTGAAGAAGTTGAAGCAGTATTGAATTCTTCCAGATTAACCAATGACTTAATTTGGAGAACCAGTGGTAAGTTTGAATTGTTAGATAGGGTCTTGCCCAAATTCAAGGCTAGTGGACATCGTGTCTTGATGTTCTTCCAGATGACTCAAGTTATGGATATCATGGAAGACTTCTTGAGATGGCGTGACATGAAGTACTTGAGACTTGATGGTAGTACCAAGGCTGAAGACAGACAGGATATGTTGAAATATTTCAATGCACCAAACTCAGACTACTTCTGTTTCCTCTTATCTACCAGAGCTGGTGGTTTAGGTTTAAATTTACAGACAGCTGATACTGTTATTATTTTCGATACTGATTGGAATCCTCATCAGGATTTGCAAGCTCAAGATAGAGCCCATAGAATCGGACAGAAAAACGAAGTGAGAATCTTGAGATTAATCACGAACGATTCAGTAGAAGAAGTCATTTTGGAAAGAGCTCACAGGAAGTTAGATATTGACGGTAAGGTTATCCAAGCCGGTAAGTTTGACAATAAATCTACTGCTGAAGAGCAAGAAGAGTTTTTGAAAAGATTGTTGGAAGCCGAGGCTAATGGTGACGATAATGAAGAGAACGATTCTTTGGATGACGACGAATTGAACGAGATATTAGCTCGTTCTGAAGAAGAAAAGGTGTTGTTCGCTGAGATTGACAACCAAAGAAAGAAAGATATAGAGAGTCACTTCAAATCCAGATTAATAGAACGAGACGAGCTTCCTTCTGTTTTTACCGAAGATATTTCCCGTCACTTCGAGAAAGACATCAAGGAGCTCAGTCGTATGAGAGAGAAGAAGAGAGTCAAGTACGATGATGGGTTAACCGAAGAGCAATGGCTTATGGCCATGGACGATGACAACGATACTGTAGAAGATGCCATCAAAAGAAAGGAAGAGAGAATGGCTAGAAGAAGAAAAGCAGTTAAAGAAGGCGATCTTTCTGAAGACGATGAAGACGATTTAGAGGACGAAGAAGCTTCTGATGGCCGCAGAAAGAGACAACGCCGCTCCAGAACACCACAAACATATCGTGATGAAGACATCTATGGCGAAGAAGACGAGAATGCCGATCCTGAACAGAAGGAAGTAGATGAACTCACTGTAAAATGTACTGCTGTTATAGATGAAATCATGCAATTGACAGCTGAAGATGGGCACAGAACATCTGAGATCTTCGTCAAGTTACCATCGAGAAAGTTATATCTGGATTACTACCAGATCATCAAGCGTCCAGTTTCAATCAACCAAGTGATCAAGCACTTGCAACTGGAGAAGTTCGACAGCTTTGAAGCATTCGTAGCTGAATTGAGATTGATGTGTGAAAATGCAAAGACCTACAACGAAGAAGGCTCATTTGTTTATTCTGACGCTTCACAAATCGAGGAATTGCTTGACCGTGTTTCATAATACATTTAATATCATAGTATAACTGTACAATATTGCTAAAATCTATATAGTGTTTATTAAATAATGTACTATTAAGTATTTACAATATATTGCTAATGTCAGATGTTGTAGAAGGGTTTTCATATTTACCAAAGGGGAATGGCCAATTACATAGGGGAGTCAAAGAAGAAGAAGTGTCGTCAAAATGTCGCAAATGGAAATCTTCGACGACACTTTTGCAATCTGTCAGAGAAGGAATATACGAGACTATTTGTTGCTCATTGCAGGAAAGCCATTCTGATGGGTATCCCTTTTTTCTAGCTTAGAAGGTTGTAAGGCTACAGTACATCCATTACTTATTCCCTCACTGGCCGTCGAAGCATACATAATCACTAGCGGATATATAGTCGTCATGCTAAATTGTTGGATCCATTGACCATGCTAATGTGAGAAACTTAAACTTATTTCAGATTTGTAGCATCAAGGTAGAAGAGAGTAGAAGAGAGTCGTGTTCAACATAAGCCCTCTTTGCTTCTGATTCCCATGCTACCAGTATAGCGAAAAATAGCATCAATGAAGAACTCACAATCATATGAAATGTCAAGTCTAACCGGAGATGAACCTGCACATGTTCAGCCAATTGGGAGTGGGTAGATTCGTGTTACGGCGTATTTCCTGAAAGGGTATGAGGGGTTGCAAAAAGGGTGATATTCATCAAGGGCAATTGAAAGAGACAGGCAAAGAAACAATCACACGATATGACACCTCAGGGATTACAATGATTATACTGGGGCATACGAGTAATTGACTATGGACTTGTTCTGTGGATGTAGACATAGAATAAGGTAAACGCGATGAAAAGTGGAGCAGCGATGTTGACATGAGAAAATAACAATGCTGCAGATAACAAATGCCAGGAAGATGGAAGTTAGTCAGCAGTTAAAAAGTCTAGAGACATGTGGAATATCGAAGCGGAAATGGTTCGATAGAGAAAAGTTACCAGAAGGGGCAATTGCAGCGAAACAGTGAAACGAAGATATGATACTGGTAGAATTGTGATAAAGACTAGGAATTGACACTTCCAACGTAATTAAAGTAGATTAAGTAGATAATGTGGAGTGCGTAAATCTAATCAGAGCACAGTGTGAAGTAACCCGAGCCTTGAGTCTGTAGTTGCAATTGAAGAGTTTCAAGAATCGTCAAGAACAAGTTGTCACTATCGTACAATTTAATAGTAATCCGGTAGTCTCACCATCCGTAATAGCGCTCGGAGAGCATCTCATCTCTACAGTCACCCTATCGCAATATCTCCACGGAAACTCAACAAGCCCTACAACTACAATCAATCCAATCCAGCCCCGACGTTGGTTACAAGCTCATCACTAACTCTTGTGCTGTCAATAGCACTACCGTTGGCCCCTCCCGGTATACTGATACCCCACTAAGTGTCGCTAATGGCAATCCAACTATGTCGAGCTCATGCCGTTCGCCATGCACTCTCGCTCATTAGTACGTGGACCTGCCCCAGGCTATAAAATGGCCATCAAATCCAGTGGAGGTAACCCGCCCGGAAAAACCATCTTCCATAGTTAAACTATTTTCCAGTACTTGCTAATATATATATAATGTCTGCGATTGCTATCAAGCCCTCTGTGCTCAGAGCTGCCAAGGCATCCGTTCCACGCTTTTCTAGAGCGGCCTGGTTAGCTGCTGGTTTGATTGGTACTGCTGGTACTGCCACTTACTTGTATAGCAATTCCAACAACTCCAACTCTAACAATTCGAACAATGCCGGCAAAAAGTTGTCCACCTTGATGGCTGGAGTTCTCGGTGCCAATGTTGCTACCGTTCCGCAGGGTAAGTCCTTGAAGGACTACCAGGAGGTGTACAACGACATCGCTGCTAAGATTGAAGAGAATCTCGACTACGATGGAGGGGCTGGTTTCTACGGTCAATTGGTAAGATTATCGTGGCATTCGTCTGGTACCTACGACAAGAGCACCAAGACTGGTGGTTCATTCTACGGTACCATGATTTTCTACCCAGAAGCTTCCGACGGAGCCAACAACGGGTTGGCTAATGGCCGTGACTTCTTGTACGAATTCGCTGTTAAGTACCCATGGATCTCTAGAGGTGACTTGTGGACCTTAGGAGGTGTTGTTGCTGTACAGGAATCTGGCGGTCCAAAGGTGCCTTGGAGACCAGGTAGAGTTGACTCCTACGAAAAGAAGGACATTCCAGAAAACGGTAACTTACCAGATGCCAGTAAGGATGGTAAATACGTGAGAGGTTTGTTTAAGAGAATGGGCTTCGGCGACAGAGAAATTGTTGCCTTATTAGGTGCTCACTGTTTGGGTAAGTGTCACCCAGAAAATTCTGGCTATGACGGCCCATGGGGCCCATCGTTCAACATGTTCACCAACGACTTTTATGTCAGATTGTTGGGCAGTTGGCACGTGAGACAATGGGATGGTGAAAAGCAATACGAAGATGACGAAACTAACTCGTTCATGATGTTGCCCACCGATATTGCTTTGAAGGAAGAATCATACTTCTTGAAGTACGTCAAGTTGTACGCAGCTGACCAGGACTTGTTCTTCGCCGACTTCTCCAAGGCTTTCGCTACCTTATTGGAATTAGGCGTCGAGTACCCAAGAGGCACTAAGCCATTCCTCTTCAAGACCGTTGAAGAGCAAGAATAGATGCCAATGATATCTAACTCTGTATTTATCTAGTTTGTTTTACCTTCGAATTAAGTAACAATCAAATGCGCTGTAGATGAAGACTATATATATGGATGCAAAAGTAGAGTAAGAATGCAAAAATTAATAAAGTAATGCATAATACGATGCAAAGTAAATGCAAGACTTCATCAAATGGTTTACATGTTGCAAATAGTCAAAAGATGACTCCAAAATTCTTCCTATTTGCTGTTAAGAGTCGAAACATTTACGACTGGCAACTTCCAACCATGTCGTAGCTTCAATCTTACCTCTACAGGCTCAAACTAAATATATCATAATTAAAATCTAATTATGGTGTATTCAATCTTTCCACTATTTGCTATGTTCAAAAGTATAATACAATCAAATGTGGGTTACCCGCCCTTCCACTAGGTAAACTACGTACCCATGAGTACATTTCAAAACTGTAGCAGGCAGAGTGAAAAATTGAAAATTGCCATGCGCACGACATTTAGTAAGTGAAAAATTTTCAGATACAGGCACTTCTACTATTTAATTAATTCAATTCCAATTGTGAAAAGTTTTTCCTAGATTTTTCTTTCTTCAGCACTATCGTAAATCAAAATGAAGTACATTCAAACTGATCAAATCTTAGAAGTTCCAGAAGGCGTTCACGTCAACATCAAGGCCAGATCCATCAAGGTCACCGGTCCAAGAGGTGAATTGACCAAGGACTTGAAGCATATTGACGTTACCTTTGCCAAGGTCAACAACAGAGCTATCAAGATCACTGTCCACAACGGTGACAGAAAGCACGTTGCTGCTTTGAGAACTGTTAAGTCTTTGATTGCTAACTTGATCACTGGTGTCACCAAGGGTTACAAGTACAAGTTGAGATACGTTTATGCGCATTTCCCAATCAACGTCAACATTGTTGAAAAGGATGGTGACAAGTTTGTCGAAATCAGAAACTTCTTGGGTGAAAAGAGAGTCAGAAACGTCAAGATCTTCGAAGGTGTCACCATCGAACAATCTGCCAACCAAAAGGATGAATTGGTTGTTTCCGGTAACTCTTTGGAAGCTGTTTCCCAAAACGCTGCTGATATCCAACAAATCTGTCGTGTCAGAAACAAGGATATCCGTAAGTTCTTGGATGGTATCTACGTTTCTGAACGTGGTACTATCGTCGAAGAAATCTAAGTTATTGGTGCTTTGTCCATAATTTAGTATCCTTTTTTCTACGAAGGGGGGTGCTTGTGTACTAATACATTTCTCTTTATATCTATTTTTTTTGTTGAGTTTCCAGGGTTTATATAGTTCAAATTTTGGTCTTATTGGGTTAACCCTGTCTCAATTGTGGATTGTTATCGAGCTCATTACAATGCAGAGCCACCTACGATCCACCTGTAGTAGCGCGCAAGAGACGACTGTCAGATGATTTGTCAAAGCTTTAGTAGGAGAGATTGAGATATCCCTTTGAAATTATTTTTGCTTGTCGTTTTGTCTGCTGAAGTTTCTTAAATTTGCATTGTTAGGATAAGTTATTAATTTCTTCGAAGAGTCAAAATTTTGGTTTGAAAGGATTTGAGTCAAAATTTTAACTCTGAGGCGGATGAAACTATTATTGGCATGGCTTGTATTGTAGCAAAGACTTCCTACTACCTCTTATGAAGAAGGTTATCAATAATTACACGTGACATATACAAAATAGATGCCGTAACCGGTGAAAAATATGTACAGGTCTAAACCTTGATCACCCCAGACATGTAGCCAGAATTAGTATTTCACTGTTCTTCTACCATAGTATCCAGCTACAGTAGAAGACGTCAAAATGGTCACCAAGGTTGCCTTCTTGGGCCCAGAGGGAACTTATACACACCAAGTACGTTTTTAAAGTGAAGACAGAGTCATCACAGTGATTCTGACTAATTCTCGATGAAAATACTTCCGATTTATTACTAACTCCAATAGGCTGTAATCCAGCAATTTGGCAACAAAGAGGATGTTATACTATTTCCGGTCAAGAATATTTCAGACTGTTTCAATGAGATCCACTCTAAGAGTGTAGATTTCGCGGTGGTTCCTTTAGAGAACTCTATCAATGGTGGTGTAGCTTTCACTTTTGATCTCATCAGAGACTGGTTCATACCTTCTTTGCACCACAATCAACAGAAAGACGACAGGGGCATTTTAAGTCCACCTCCTTCATCTAAAACAGCATCTACAACATCCTCTTCTAAGCCATCTTTCAAGATTGTAGCTGAGCAATTTGTATCTATTCACCATAACTTTTTGACAAGGGCAGAAGATATTTCCAAGCTCGCATGTATATATTCGCATCCACAGGTATGGACCCAGATTACGGAATTCTTGGAAACTATCCCTGCCAGCATTCCCAGAATCGACACTACATCTACTTCAAAAGCTGCTGAGTTGGTCAACAATGACGAAACAAATACCTCAGCCTGTATCTCATCTCAGATGAGTTCAGACTTGAATAAATTGCCTATCAGAAATGCCAATATAGAGGACAATCCAAATAACACAACCAGATTCTTAGTATTGGGATATGAAAAGCCACCGGCTCCATCTCCATCACCTGCTCCTGTAGATGGAGAACCAGAAAGACCAGAGTCTCGTATCACTTCGATCATTTTCACATTGAATCACAACGATCCAGGTGCACTTTGTGACGTTTTGTACGAGTTCAAGAAGAACGGAGTCAACTTGACTTCGATAACATCAAGACCATCCCATTTGGAACAATGGCAGTACGTTTTCTTTGCAGAGATCATTGGCGATATCATCAGTGATGCTAATATTGGTAGAGGCATAGACTTGGCTAGTAGAATCTGTCAGGAGTTGATTGTGCTCGGTTCCTTTGACAGAAGCTGGAGATACTGGAAATCATTGTAGATATTAATACATTACAATTCCAGATGCTATAAATAAATTTTCCATGTCTTTTATGGACATCTCGTTTAGATCTACTACTAATAGCTACTTTCTGTATACCTTATATTTGTAGAAAGTTGTATATAAACCCAAATAATGATAATTAGCTAGCATCCGCCGATGAGTTGAAGCTATGGGATAGATGTATCAACGTAATAATATACACAATTGCCAAATGGCAAATCTAGAAAGTAACCATGCAATTTTATCGGTTCTAGATAATAAGTCTAGGAACCAAACTTCTGGTATGTCCATTCTGTGTTGTCCAAAGGACAAGCATTTCTAGTTTTCAACCATCTCTTGATACAATGCAAATGGAAGGCGTGGTTACACACACCCCATGCAGCAATGCACTCTTCTTGACCGTTGTTAATTGAGTTGGGCTGACACTCGATACATGGTTCCATAAGATGGTTTCTGCAGATGGCACAGTTTTCAATCTGGATATCTATGATTGTTAGTACAAATTTACATAATGAGAGATTAATCATTAACATAACGAAAACAATCAATTTCAAGATGAATAATATATCATTCATCTCATTGAATATAATACTTACCCCATGACCAAAAGGCTACGGCTGTCCACTTTTTTACTTCAAACCTTTGTCTGCCGTTTATGGACTTGGACACTTCCTCCGTAGATGTTTGTTGAACTTGTTGTTCCTCTATAAGTTCCATAGTTAGTATCTACAAGCGTGCAAGGGACTGAGACTGAAACATGAATTTAAATACGTACCGCTGTCAATTTCCATTTTTTCAACTTCTTCAGCCATGGCGTATTCTATTAAAGTCGCTGTAAAAGAACCGTCAACACCGTTAAGTTGAACTGGAGCAAAAGGAGAAGACTTGTAAATTTACTGTCCATTGATAGCTTACATTTGCTGAATGATAAAGAATCAACCGGAGAGTCAGAGATCGATTCGCGCACGCGCAATTTACCATGTGATCCACATATGGAATATCCATAACGTCACAATCTTCTATATCTTCAATTTACAATCTATTCTTTTTCTATTCTATCCATTCTATCCAAACGGAACTCTCTAGAAGGATGTCGACAGCTAACGGCGATCTTATATCGTCGTTGTATCCGCCTCCGCCGGTATATGTGAAATACTTCACAACCGAAAACCTCAACAAGTTACAGGAATGGCATAGACAACAAAAAGATACTGAGATAGATACAAAAGAAGAGGAAACAGAAAAAGATGAAAAACATAAAGAAATACAGGAAAAGGTACCTCCGGGAGAGTTGCGGTTTCTTGATCCTCCACAACCTCCGAGTGGAACCCATTATAGAGGATATGGTAATATATGGTCATTTGAAGATAAATTACCCAGCTTGAAAAGTGCCAATTGGGAACAACTATATAAGGACGACGACGAGTCGATAACCTCCGAGACAAAAATCAAAGAATTGCATAAGTTGATGGACTCGTTGTTGTTGAACTTTTTGGAATTGATAGGAATGGCTTCAATAGACCCTCTGCAATACGAAAGTAAGATCAAAGATATATCACTTATCCTCATTAACATCAATCATCTTCTCAATACCTATAGACCGCACCAATCTAGAGAGAGTTTGATAATGCTTTTGAGGAAGCAAATCGACGCCAAAAGAGCATCCATCAACCACGTCGAAAAGGTGTGTTCTGAGGTTAAGAAGAAGTTGATGAAATTGTCAAACCTTCAGGACGTATACAATAAGGACGATGCAATGTCGCCGGAAAATGTAGAGAAGTCCCCCGTTGCGGGAAACGTTGATATAATAAAAGATGAGATAATTAATAAATTATTGTCACATTGATGGTTTCAGCTGTATTATAATGTACAATTAAGGAAGGGGAATATTCTAAATATACTATCATTACATATACAAGTGTGTATAATATATACTAAGGGTACTATATTGACTACATTACCTTCCATATTTTGTATAATGATGTGACTTATATCTATAATATATACAATAGAAAAGTTAAAATAGATCCAAAAGATCATTGCTCAACTTGCTATTGGTAGTGTTTGGAACAGAGCCAGCTTCTATGTTGAAGTCGTTCAATCCCACAGTCACATTGCTAACAGTAGTTGGGGTATTTTGCGGAAACGCACCAAATAAACTCAAGATTTCGTTATTGGAAGAACGTTGTTCTTGCTGTCCCAGTGATACGGGGACTGGTGCACTGAACAAGTCATTCAACTCATCCAATAAGCTGCCAGAACCTTCAGCAGCGCCATTATTGCTTGTAAGTGCGTCTTCGTCATCCTCAAAGTCAAGCAAGTTTTCGTTCTTAGAGTTGTTGATGATTTCCTGTTTGGCCAAGTTAGTCAAGTCTTCTATGTTTTCCTTCTTCGACGACGATCTGGCCTTGCTATCCAGAGCTACATGACTGTGGGCAGCGCTTGGATCAATGAAGGTAAATGCTGGCTTGTGGTAAACAGATGACAATGTCGACAACTCTTGCACCAACGACTCCAAGACGACAGGGTTAAAAGAGGCAATAGTTGTAGTGATTGGAGGCAACTTGGTCAAAATAATTTCCTTCTGTGATTCGGTAGATGAAGACGACAAAAGTCGCCAGTAAATGTATGCCTTGTCTCTGACGTCAGCATTCTCACAATCCTTGGTGGACAGCTCTAACACCTTCTGTAACAAACTGGAGTACTTAGAGCCTGAAGTAGAGAGGTTAATCTTAACGATAGTGGTCAAGATGTTCAATTGCAAAACAGAAGCAAACGATAAGAAGTCGTCGATCAAGACTTGCAATTTCTCATGCAAGTTGGAGAAGTACTTCGGATACTCTCCCAAGAGCCAAATGTAACCAGACAAGGCATCCAGTCTCTCCAACTCGGTAATTTGGTTGGATATGACTGGAATGATTAAAGTGATGAGATCGTTCTTACCTGGGTAGCGTCTCAAGATGTTGGTCAATGCGACAATAGACTCATTGATAATTAGATCACCTCCTCTTTGATCTATCAAGTTATTCAAAAGATTGACCGCCTTGACTGTAGAGCCAGACAATTTGATTGCTACCGAGCCAATGGATTTGATAGCCTTAGCCACCAATGACGGCTCGAACTCCATGGCGTATTCCTTCAACTCGCCCAACAATAAAGCGCTGTTGGAGTCATTGGCCAAACGGACCATGATCTCCAACTTCTCCAACTTCAAGTACAACGGATCGGAATACTTTATGAAGAACACTCTCAACTCCTTCGACAAGATCTGGGGGTACTTCTCCAAGATGATCCGGATGTTCTTCAAGCCCACATACTGAGCTTCGGGAATCGACGAGCTCACCAATGACACCAACGGAGCTGAAAGTTTCTTCAAGATAGAAGCCCTCTGCGCAGTTACTGAAATGGCATCTATATGGTGGATTATTGCTCTAATAGAACTCAAGACTACTGACGGGTTCACATGTTGCAATTGTGGAGTCACACGCTCTATTATATGGTTGACCTCTTCAGCATCATCGGTATGGTACTCGTTCAAAGTGGTCAATATTGTGATTCTACCCCATTCAGTACATTCGTTCAAGCACATTAGTAAGTTCTTGACTGTCTCGGTATCAACAGTGAAAACCTCTAAGTTGGCATCGGAGTTCATGTCTCTAATTTCGTACAAAGCGTTCAAAGAATTAGCCACCACCATGGGGTTGGAGTCTTTAATAAGACCCTTCAAATGGTCCAAGAAGCCAAACTCAACACACATTTCGGGATTCAAGTCAAACAACTTGGCTACACATAGAGCAGCCGTCTTCCTCACATAGGGATTATCGTCTTGAAGTGTTCTCTGTAATGGAATCTCCATATAGTCCACCATCTTGTTGACACGAATACAGCCCATAGTACGGATGGCAAGAGCTCTCACCAAGGGATTGGGATCCTCGGTATCTTGGACAAAAGTGTTGACAGCCAAAATACAAAGTTCAGGATGAGTTTTGGCGTAGTTCATCAAGTACAAATAGACTAACTTCTTCTGTTCCAAATCGTAGGTAGCGATATTCTTCAAAACATCAGGAAAAAGTGAAGACACATCCTTTCCAACAGTCATTGCCTGGATCACTCGCTGGATAGCATCTTTTCTTTCGTGTTTGTATTGTGAAACCAAACCACTCTTCAATTCAAATGTCTCGCCCTTTCTGGGGCCAGTCAAGAAGCTACGAATCTTCTTTTCAAGCGACATTGGTAAGGAAATTTGGAATTGAAAGGGAAGTGAAATTCAGTTTGTTTCACAGCCAGTGCTGTGCTGTTTTTTAGTTTTGTTGGTTGATTGCGCGTCACGTGCTAGAATTTGATCCTCCATATACTAATACAATAAGGAATTTAATTGAGACTACCTCAACTTAAGAATCATATATTGGATTGATAAATATAATCAAACCTACATTGATAATAATGTTAACGAGATCAATATTCGATGATAAATACATTATCTATTATAACTCAAAATCCAAGGCAACTACGGCTTTACCTATTTAGAAATTTATTCATCACTTGCCTATATAAAATCATGGAGTGCAAATCTACTCACTAAGCTCAACCAAACAGCCTTCAAAGAGATTCAAAATAACATTGACAGTCTTCTTTGGAGGATACTGGGCACTGTTCTTGGACTTGATATTTGGGAACAACTGGGCTAATCTTACAATAATGTAACTGGCCTCGGTAAGGGCAAACTGTTGTCCAATACATGTTCTGGGTCCCCCTAAGAATGGAGTGTATGCCCATCCCAACTTTCTAATATCCGCCCATCTTTCTGGAATAAAGACGTTAGTATCTTTACCGTAGTATTTCTCGTTTCTGTGGGTAGAGTAAACTCTAAACCCAACTGTTGCGCCCTTCGGAACAAAAATTGGCGATTCTTCGTCTTCCCCACCGCCTCTTGGCAAGGTAGTATCTCTGATAGCAGCCCTCAAATTAAGAGGCACTGTAGGATACAATCTCAACGTTTCGTTAATGACCCACTTCAAGTATTCAGACTTCTTCAACGATTCAAAAGTGATCTTTGCAATATCTTCTTTCGTACCAGTGCCAAAATTTTCGTAGATTTCATTCTTCAACTTTTCCCAAACATCAGGGTTACGGGAAAGTTCGTAGAAGGTGAATGAAAGTAAGGAAGCTGTAGTATCTCTGCCAGCGAGCATGATGGCAAGCAATTGATTCCGGAGCATCTTGGGGTCTCTGGTTTGTTGCACCAACTCATATAAGAAGGTGTACCTTTCCAGGGACCTCTTTTCAAGCTCGGCCTGCGAGGAGTTGAGAGCCCTATCGACGTAGAAATTGGCAAATTTGTGAACCTTGTCAATTGCAGTTCTGAATTCCTTCCCATCAAATAACCAGTAGAATTGTTGAGCAAATCCTCTTTCTGAAGTGTACCTTTGGGTCACAAGCAAACCATCCAAAAAGTCTTTGGCATATGGAACGTCGTCAGGAGTGCTCATGCCAATTCTTTCGTCATGCAAGGTATGAACACTTTGATCAAAGAGAAATTCAGTAGCAGTGTCAATAGTGATCTTAGTGAACAATTGCTGTAAGTCAACAGTTTCTCCTTTATAAGAACGAATATGTCTAGCAAGCAATTGCAAGTGAGGTTCCAAGGCCTCTACATGTCCAATTTGGTCTCGGGCAAACTGGGGTCTAAGCATGCTTCTGGAATGTTTCCATCCTTCTCCATCCAATGTGAAGATACTATCTCCGAGCAATGGACTTAAGATTTGGTATCTATAGCCAATATTAAAATCTGTGAACTGAGTGGCCAACATCGCCTTCATGTTCTCGGGGTCGGTGGTCATCAACCTTTTCTCTCCTAAAGCTGTCATGGCGAATGTCTCGGCTCCTACTGCATCAAAAGTGACGTCGGAGTGCTCTGTTAATTCTCCATTCCTTTTCTTTTCTAATATTTCAAAGAAGTAGGGAATTCCAAACCAAGGAGCCTTTATATGTTTCGGTTCTTTGCAGCCAAATTTCTTGACAAACTGTTGTTTCCTCCAGAGGAAAAGTACTTTATTCAAAACAAAGTAGACGACGAGCAGGCCCACAAGAAGTACGTATACGCTCAAAGACATCTTGACGGTGTAAGATTCGGTGTGTTTCCACAAATTTTGCGAGAGCTAAACCAACTTAACTCGGATAACAAAAAGTTTTCGGAGTAAAAGCATGTATATATATGTTGATTTGGTACTGCTCCAGATAAAGAAGGAAGAACCGTCATGTGAGCGTCCTGCAAAACAGCAATGGGATAATGGGGGCTAAACTGCAAAACTGAACAACTAAGCTCCGGATATATCCAATCATGTAGCTAATAAATGGCGGTGTAAATCGTTGGAGCAAGGCAGTGGGGAAAGGAAGGTCTACAAGTGAGGCGCATTTAACATGTGAAAACGGGTTTGAGAGCCAGTATTGTGTTTGTACGGCTTGTCAAGCAATGTCTGGGCTGAACACACACTATCTGTGGAATAGTGTAGTTTCGGAAATGCACAGCTGTGTTGGATCACGAAAACATTTGGAGATGATTGCAATCACTTTTCGCAAACGAAGGTGTAGAACCCAAACCATGGCAATCGAAGACAAGAAAAAGCCCTACATGGCCACAAAAGTCAATTTGCTGAAGTGTTTGCCGGATCTACGAAGCTCAATCGAACTATCGAGCCGAAGTGCAAATTCCCTTCTGGCTGTTGATAAATGACTTCGGCGATCTGGTGGGCCCGAAAGAAACTATAATTCCCATGAGGAATGTCAAAAAATACAGGTTTACTAGCTCCGAGATTCACTTTTACATATGATCCAAGCTGGCCCATGCCTTAAGATTACGGCGGATTATAGCTGACACCTTTTGGGGTTCTTCTGCATGAAATCCTCCATCGTTAATTTCATGTGCAAGCTATTTTTCGCACATGATTACGCCAATAATCCGCTACATCCCTTGTATTGTTCCATTAGACAACACATAAAGCATTCTGGCAGGAGCGAAATTGTCTCCAATAGTTAATTCTGCTCTTGTACATTGCCCCCAATGGAGGTCTGAACAAGGGGGCATTGAGAAGGCACATTGAAAAAGGGGCATTGGGGAACTGAGGAATTTCACACAGTCTAGATCCGCCGCCCAAGATCGAAGCCAAACCAAAAATCAAGAAACCAAGTCTCTCCCTATGTAAAGACACCAATGGATAACCTCAAAAGACTCTAACACTACTATCTTCCTCGTGGTGACATTATTGTCAAGTCAAGGTTGCAGTTGCTGAGTTGCAGCCGTTCGTGATATTATTTGTGTTTCGCACGTCATTATTTTCACTAAGGTAGGACAAGATTTCATAGCAATGTGATTGCAAACTGGTAGAGTCGATTCTCTCTGGCAAATGTTTGTCTACGGCAAAAACCGAAGTTCGTTTCGTAAGCGAATACGCCTTCTGTCAGACGCACCAGTTTTTTCCAGCGATGAAGAATGCGGAGAATTCACTGAAAAAACTGAGCCCAATTCAGTCTCAGACAAACTTGTTTCAGTGGTTGAAGATGCTCATGTAGTAACCAATATAGGAGAGTTGCTCCCCTCGGCTGAGTTTAATTCGAAACGAACAACATACAAATCGCCCATTCGACATCTTGAGAAACGTAATCTGTCAAATTTCGATCTTACTGATTCTCTTACTACTTCTCCTCAGAAGCTTGTAACTGTAGTCAATGCTATCAGCAACTCACCTAGCCCAGTGAAACATCTTGCAAAGCGAAGACTTGAAGGGGAATTACAGAATTTGGCAAGTACTCCTCCGAGAAACAAATCCAAGAATAATGTTAGAGAACAAATAACTCCTACCAAGAGTAAGATTTCAACTTTAGGAACAACGCCGAAATTCTCGCCCAAAGAAGCACACGATTGGGATTCTTTGTTTGAGAATATAAGCGACGAGCTGAATTGTCGCAGCACCTTTGTATCAACAAAAGAGGATAGCGATAATCAAGAGGAAATAGCAGATGACGATTATGACGAAATCAACGTAGATCTATCAGTATTTTCTGCGATTGTAGAACACTCCAGTACTCCAGCAAGTCGAAATTCTGGCGAACGAATTCTGAAAAGCAATTCGAAGTCGAAATTCAGAACATACGGCGATGAACGAAGTTTTCTTCTAGAAGAAAATGAACAAGAAAGCGCAAAAGAATCCAACAATGAGGAAATACAAGTTGTGGAAGATGTGATAAGCATTAATGATCTCAGAAGTATCAGCAAAGAAAGCAAACGAATAGAAGCACTAGATTATATCTTGGAAGGGATGCAATTTACTGATTGCAAACACTTACCCTCTGAAAATGCCATGTTAGTGTCATCACTAGTAGACTTATCCATCGAATTAATTAAGAATGTGTCCAATTTCGCACTTGATAACAACTGTAAAATCGCAGCTAGATTATTAGCCATTCTCGAAAATGTTACTAATTCTAAGGGCAATGGAAAAGATCTCTTCTGCTGGCTAGTTAGCGTGAACTTTCTTTTTTTAGTAACATCAGCTACCAAAGCTGAACATTCTGTAATCAGCCAAACTTTCGGGCATTATCTACTTTCAATCCTCAAAGTGCTAGGGACTAATTACAGTTCCAGATGTTTGCCAATTTTGGCTAAGAAGTCTCTTCTGCAATTGCTGGTCCTATTGCAGACTGAAACTCCTCTCCAAGTGAAATTGATAGAAACGATGAATGAAGTTCCTGAATTCCATAGAGCAGACATATTTGAGTATGTCATTCAGTTGTTTGCAGCCGAAACTATTTTGGATAACAAGATCAAGATCTTGAGCTTTATCCAATCATATTTAGAAAGTTCACTGGAATTGGATAGTCTTTACGAACTCGAAAGTTGTATATTGAATTCCATGAACAAGATTGGCCATGTACATCTTGATGCTCTAGATGAGCAAATTCTTAAGTTGGTTGTTGTTCTATCTACAGCGCATGACGATAATAAGCGAGTTGCCGAATTGTTATTTGATCCTAAATATATTTGCCCTATGATAAAGCATATCAACAGCAGCTATAGCTGCATGAACAACGACGACCAGCACAATATTGCATTGTTTCTCTTGGGAATTTTGATAAACTTCGCAGAGTCTGAGAGATTCGAATTGCATAGGTTTGATGAAGTTAGAGATAACATCGCCAATTTTGAAGCAATTGATACAACTATATATGACGGGGCTACTGGCCACTTAATCGGCTACAACAGTATAGTTTTGACATACTTAGCGTTGAAGTACGGCGACGATCTCGATATAGACATCTATCATCTAAAACAGAAATTATCTCATTTCAAGGAGAAGATAGTTAATACCAGAATAAAGTGCAAGATCGATAGCTTGCTTATAGAATTGGTTAATAGAGTCTAAATACTGGTAATAGAAAGGTAGCTACTTATACAATATCTACAGATTGCATGTACTTCCTACGTGGAAGATCATTGATACGATATATCTTATAGAGATGTTTGATTCAACTTTTGTTTGAAGATGGCATAATTCTGAAAAATGTATATTATTTTAATGATAAAAGACCCCGCGAATAGAGACTAAAACACGTAAATAAAGGATTGGTGGATGGAAATGCGTTGTAGTATAAGAGATCCAGAATGGAATAAATCTGAGGAAATGAATATTCATATGATTACATTTAGATATATGGGCAAGTAGGCTACGACAACATCATTGAGTCGCAGTGTTGCATTGAATTCATATGCATTGATTTATTCGTCCTTAAGACCACATATAGCTCTACCGGCGTAGTACAATGGGAAGATGGTGGTGACGGTGAAGAGAGCGTAGAATGGGTAGACAGCAAACTTGGCTTGAGGACCTCTCAACCACAAAGGCTTCTTGCTGGTTTGGTAGTGCTGTTGCAACTTGATGATTCTTTGTGGATCCATGTCGATATCTGAAGACTCTGAGTTAGTACGGTAAAGATTGTGTACCAGAAGAAAGAAGCAAGAACGTACCTTTTATAAATGTATTGCAAACGATAATATCCAAATATCAGTTCATTTTTTCCCTGGCACTTTTTTCATGGAGTCTATTGGATGAGTGCCTTTGTGTTGTTGATTATGTACAGGTATGAACAGTGACCCAATTGCGCAGTTTTGGAGTTTGCATAAACCCGGAGAATCTAAGGTTGCGATCGTAATACTGAAAAGATATAGTCCTTATCTATATTTATAACGGTTGCTATAAGATTCTAAGTTGATATATTCTAGTCGTTATGATTTGCAAGAAAATGAATTAGTCGGAAACTAATTATCTGAAATGTGTGCAGATTTTGATCGAGGATGAAGTGTGACATAATTGTAAAATGGTGCTCAACGTAGAATTACGAGATAAAGTACTGACGTTACTTTATTCTAAAAGTAAACAAAACTGCAGATGTAGTTGTATATAGGGTGGCGTAAGTGGATAAAAGTATTGTAATGCTTATTATAGACTGCCAGATTGTTATCACCTCTACTAGTAACTCTTATCACAAACAGTTACCGATTCCTTCGAAAAACACTTGTATTGCTATTCTGTTTATTATGTAGTTTCCTCTACCTGGTGAGCTATTCTAAGGCATTCGTTTTCGCTACGAACTCCGGAAAGCTGTTGTTATATTGTCTAAATGCCTTGTACCGACCAATTGTCTTGAATATGTTGTAATGATGAACTATGCTATTGATTATGATTTTGGTGATGACTTAACGATGAAAAAGTACGGTACTATGCTGATCTGAGATGATGAGGATCACATATGATATACTACTGATATCGAAGGTATCAAAAAATACTTTTCAATCCTCGTCGTCACTTATGTGAATCACTCGATGCCTGTGGACTCTGATTTCGTCGTCCTCACCAACTTGCTCCAACTGGGCATCGTGAAACTCATCCAAGGCATCTCGTATATCGTCTGAATCGTAATATTGTACATTATCATCGTCATCATCGTCATCGTCATCGTCATCGTCGACCCCACTCAATATTATCGGGCTCGCAGCGTTGTCGCCACGGAATCCGTTCCAGTCATCATATGTAGTGCTCTGGATTTCATTGTCTGACGAGAGGATGTCGTCGTCATCATCTAGGCGTAAGTCACGATTTATCTCATTTACAGTACGAGTATCTACAAAGCTGTCTGCACTGTCATATTCGTCGTGTGAGCCATGCAAATAGTGTTCGTCGGCATCTTCGTTGTAGGCATCACCTTCTGGAGAATCGTAATACTCGTCTTCCTGAGGAACTCTAAATCGTGTTCCACAGTGCAAACACACACTGCCATGAGCTTCCCAGTGACAGTTGCCACATCGTGGAACGCCGTCGGAGTTATCTATGAGCGTGAGTGCTGTTTTGAACAAATCGCCAAAGATTCGATTATGTTTCACATCAAAGTTGTATGCCTTCCAACAGCCATCGCGGTGCTCTATCAACTTGACCTTGACGGATTCAACTGCACATGTATCGATCACGAGATCCGTTATCGACTTCGAGATCTCCTTAAGCTGCAAGTTCAAATGCGGTTTGTTTTCAATGTTGTGTCTACAGGTGGGGCAGTTGATTTTGTTCTCAAACCAGGTGTGCAAACAATCGTAGCAGAATGAATGCCCACATTCTACAGTAAATGGCACGTGCATCGTCTCGTTGCAGATGGTGCACTCTATGTTGGCGGTGATCTTCAGGAGAAGATTACTGGTAAGTTCGTGGTCCTGACAATGTTAGTATGGCCTATTAGAAAAATATACACTCATGGAAAATAAATATTCTAGTCGATCAGGAATCATTGATTTAGATGTAGATATTGCGAGCATAAGGTTCATTTCAAAAACTCTTGAACTTAGAAAATAAACTACTTACCATACCACTCCACACCTTCTGGCCATCTTCGATCTCCCCCATGTTGTGCTGTTTATGATTTGTGTAAGACTAAAAGAATAAGAATTAACTTGATGGGGCCAAAATTAATGACTGCGGAGCTTAAGTATTCGCGACTGGCGTGTACAGGATTTGTTCATATGATAACGAGCCTATTATGGGTGCAAAATGGGTTGGATCCAATTTTTCCCGTAAATTTCAGTGTGAAGTCTCACAGTAGAGATATAAACATTATACAGCAATCTATCAAAACAGGTGGCGAACATTAATTTCAATTTCATATATGTACGGTATTATATGTATATGCTAATATGCTAATATGCTATGTGTTGTTTATATGCTAATATTTTTAAGTCGTTAAAACTAGGCATCATTGGGCTTCATTCTTGGTAATCCATTCGTCCAAGAATGCCAATGTCTGATTGATCATCGCAGCTATATCGACATCGTCTTTATCTAACCGGAGCTGTATATCTCCAATCAACCCTCTCAATTTGTTCAACGTCAACTCATACGACTGGATCAATTCTGAGGACTCGACTGGGAAATTACTCAGATTTTCTTCGCTCCTTTCCATTGTTCTATCCTCCAGCTGTTCCAGGTTCTTGCTCTGGGTATATTCAAACTTGCTAACCAACTTCTTCTCGATGTAACAGCACTGTTTGTAGATATACGGACTCAATACAATTTCATCTACCGGAAAGCTATCGATTGTTTCTCCCATTTTGTGAAGCTGACTGTAGGTGATATAATTGCGCAACTTCAAGTTCAAAAGAACCATCTGTGTCCTGTCATCAACTTGCAGTAAATCGATTGTTTCCAAGAGTTCTTCAGCCTCCTCGAATAAGTTCTTGTTGATCAACATTCGTGAGAAGGCAACCTTGTCGTTTGTTGTGAGAATTTCTCTTTTCTCGGTGTAAAACAGCAAGAGTGAACTCTTTGTATTCTCCGCCACTTGCAATGCAAGCAACTCCAACATTCCCTCATGTTGATAATACATCCTACTTCTCTTCAAGAGGTCTACAAGAATCTTTTGGTTACTTGAGTTCAGTCTTCTGAATGTTTCTTTCACCAATGCGAAGTCGGGTCTGACACCCTTACGAAGAATATCATAGAAACCTTTGCTCACTCGATACAGTACTTGATCCGTAAATTTCAACACCTTTCCCCTCTTGTCAGCTCCCCATTGGATACTCTTCCAACTGCCAGAATCGTACTTCATCGGATTCAGGATAATAATGTTCCGCTCGATGTGGTATGGGGTCAATTGAGAATGGATCTTAACGGCTCTAAGACTATCAAGTAATTTCGATTTGGAATTCATGGACAACAGGTGCTGTTGTTTGATCCAGGACTTGAATTCATAGGCAAATTCAGGTGTATGATGTGGATATGATTGGACAAAAGCTTTGAAAATAGTCTGTAAGTAAGCTTCCTTAAAAGGGAAGACATGCAAAGATGATTGCAAGAAAGCAACCAATTGGATAAACTTGCTATTTCTCATGTAGTAATCCAAAATAACTTCAAAGTATTGTGGCAAGAGGGTCAAGTTCTCATCCTTCAAGTGCATAATGAAATACTGTATCATGCTTAAATCAGAGTAGTTGGAACAGAATCTGAGACAGTGATAGTAGAAGTCATACAACTCTCTTTCATCACAAATCGTACCTCTGATGTTTTGCATCGTTTCAAGATCATCTTTCAGCATTACTTTCTTGAAGTGGAATGGATCTCGATTTATTATTTCAAACTGCAAGTTAATCAACTGTATCGCATAATGGCCGTCTACACCCAATCCTTCAATCAAGTCCAAGATATAGTTCATCTCATTTTGTGTTCCGAACTTGTGATATTCTGCTAGCAACAACGAGAGTGCCTTCACAGAAGGAGGATCTAAGGATTTAGAAAAGAGCCATGCCTGTAGGATCAATGCAAAGTTCTCCAACAAAGCGTCAACTTTTGACATCTGGTAAACTACTGTCTCCAAGAGAATATTGTGTAAAGGCTTTCCCATAGAAACAACATTCTGGAAAAGTGACCTGACAAACTCGACCTCGTAGTTCATAATGAAGCCACTCATGGCATAAGCCAACGTCTTAGAGTTATACAGGCTGTTGAGCAAATACACTTGCAAAGTGCTTTCTAAGTTAGGCAAGTCGTTCATGTGAAAGCACAACCAGATGTAGCTTTCCTGAAACATTTTGTCCGATCCACACTTGTTTGTATACATTTTGAATAGTTCATATAAATGAGGTATTCTGTCATATATATATTTGTGGTAATGTGACTCCAAATCTAATCGCGTCACAGCTTTGTACAAGGGAACTTCAATCTTACAGTCAGATGGAAGCAATTCAGGAGGAGGCGGTCCCTTATTTAGGGTCTCCTGTAGAATGTAATTGAGAATATGCGGATCTGCTACTCGATCCTTTTCAAGTAAATGTTCACATAGTCGTTTCACATTATTTTGGTTTATAAGTTCTCTGAGCTCAGGCGAAATATTCAAGTTTTCTTGTATCTTTTCCTGATCTGGTGACAACTTGAATGGAAGATGAACTGAATATGGCAATTGCTGTACAAATGAGCTTGATACTGAAGCTGAATTATGGAAGCTGCGAGTAGAATCTTGTACTTTACTCGTGCCATTCTTGGGTTGGATTCCTTTCACTTGACTCATAAATCTTGTTGGAATCTGTTTATAACGAAGCTCCAACCAATTACTGTATGAAGTGTCTAGTGATTGGGTATTAGTACAGATTGGATGGTTCGATGCATAGAGCATTGGCCGAGAAGGGGCAGGCCCGTAGTTTCTTACATTGATTATGAGATTCTGACAAGTTTGGCTCCATGGCGTCCGTCGCAGCGACATTGTGAAATGTGTTGTGTAGTATGCTGCGTGGAGGTTTAGTAGTCGATCTATAATGTAAAGTTGGAATAAGCAATTAAAAAATTGTGAAAATGAGATCCAGTATAACTGCTGCTCCACAAATGACGCGAAAATGATAACCTTCGTTATGAACCAAGACAACTAGTGGATGCAAGGACTAATTACAAGTGTATAATTGCTGTTATTGTCGTGTGTGCTTGAATTGCTATTATTGTTGAAGAGCATGTAGTATGAATGTTCATAAAATTTTGGTGGTATGATCTTCGCATGTGCAGGATAGGTTGCAAGACCAGCGACCACGATATTGCTGGGAAATGTAGAACAACAAATAGAGAATCGCTGAATGACCGATAATGAACTTAAGTAAAATGGAAATCTACAGATAGGTGATACAGTGTGATGAAAAGATTTACAAAAATGACGGAGATGGACAATATTTTATGCATAATGTTTAGATTGTTAAAGTTGCGGAACTTAGATGATAATACAGAAACTTCATTCTCTTCGAATGAAATTGAATGCAACATATTTTGGAAACAAGAAAGAAGGTAATACTATACTAGCAAAAGCTTTAGATGAAAGAAAGAAACAGTGATATACTAATTCGTACAGGCTGCAACCGCTCACTGCACACAGAATTATTTGAAGATTGACCATAAGTTGCAAGCATTTGTCGGACATAGTCTACATTGGAGAATAATTCATGACGAGACAGCAGAAAGTAGACGTGACCGCATAACGTGGTATCCATGTCTGGTCGCATCTAATGAAGATTGCACCCTTCCAGATCTAACTATTAAGCGAGCCAGAAAGTCTTCTCATATTATTTAATTTACCAAACTCCATTCCAATGAACAGAAGGTGAAATAACCGAGAGTGGGCCCCTAACACACCCGAAGATACCCAATAAACCTTCAATAGCGGTCTTAATCTTTCTGCCATACGGAATCGTGCCATCTCGTATTTTTCCTTGGGACATACCGTTGACAAACAATGAAGGCTAGGTCAATATCTTAACTATAACCTTAACTTACTAGAAATTCGCCTACATTTACTTTGACAATGTGAAACTAAGATTCACAGAGCGGTTCTTTGTGACATGATGACTTGGGACGAGCCAAGTGAGAATGAATCGCATTTAGTAAGATGCGATCCTGATCTTCTAAGTTTGAATCTACATGCAAGGTCCTGCAAGGACAGTCCCAGAACGGAAGTTTTTATCAGAGCGGTATTCTTCCGCTAATTTTTTGTCTGGTGCACAAGAGCGATGGAACAGATGTTTCATGCAAGCAGAGGTATTCCGGAAGAGTTGTTAGCCGCTTACTTAAGCCCGAATTGTCAAGTCTTCTCAGAGATTCGCTTAAATGCAGAGACGGATATTAAGCTTTGCTGTATGGCATGTACGTCAGCTGCGAAAATTCGCCCACATATCTTGTTCTGATTGTGTGACGACTATAACAGCTAGGGGGAAGAGGCAAGAGGAGAACAATCAAGAATTGTTGTGCTCTGGCTCTTGCCTGGTGCGCTGACATTGCAAATCGGTGGCTCGCCGCATGAAATACCGAGGTACCCATGCTGTCTTCCATGATGTATTATTGGGGCAACCAGGGTTCGTGGTACAACGTTTCTAAACGGGGCCATGGCTCGTAGCAGCACAGCTGCGGTGTTTGCTCAAGCTTTATCCGCAAGGTGGGGTACGCTACGAGGTAGCGATTGTTGAGAAGTCCCAGGTCAAAATTTGGGTTCACCAGGCGTCCCATACCGAATGCTACTACGAAGACTTCGTATATTGTAATTTCCAGACAAAAAACTACCCCTTGACCTGGCGCGATTATTACAATGACGGGCGCGTTTGGGATCCAACTACGTGCCAAGTAGCTTGCCTATTATCGCCTAGTGTTTGGCAGGGTTGCGACGACTACATTTTTTATTTCTAGAATTACAAAAATCATCTGTTTTTCTGCAAGGTCGATTCCCATTACCTGCTGGCTGCCGCCCATTGTTTTTTGCATGCAATTTCCTGGCAAAAAGCCTGAAACCCACAGCGAAAATAGAAGCCTTCTTTTACATCTGATCTGCAACGACTGCGTAACAACCGCCTGCACCCGGAAAGAAGTGAATTTCATTGCCATGGGTATCTCCACTCGTCTTGCTTCGCCCATAGAAATTCTTGCGGTTCTAGAAAAAATAATGAGCCGTCTCCCCCCAACGTCGGCCCAAAGTCTGGTGGAAATCGGTTGTATTTCCGAATTATGTATCCGACCCCAACAAGCAGCACACATCAGTTCTCAGACGGCTGATCACCAAAAATATTCTGGTACTCCCCACCGACAAGCATGCGACTTATCCAGACGGCAATGACTCCTGAGATTATGTAGCGTTAGATACTTCAGTCTAATCGCTCAAATAATAAGTTCGTGCTCCTCTTCCTCAGATTGTACGATTTTTGGTGGGCATCTAAAAATGTTCGATTTTTTTTCGACGCATCTGGCTTGCATATTATCGCTTAACAGTAATCAATCTCAGATGTAGACCAAATCTTATGTATGGCCATGGATTCCTACAATTCCTGGGTGAAACAGATTCGTATACAAGTTTCATTTTATTTCAGATATTTTTCCACCTCGTCTACATTGCTTCCTCAAGCAGGTATGTATTAAATTGAAATTATATTAAACTGACGACGCTAGTGACGAATTAAATGCAATGTATGTGTAGGGTAGTTACTGTGGTGTCTATAGTGTGCAGACGACCCCTGTAAGTGACTAGTTATTGGCGCAGGCAACGGCAAGGCAGTAGTAGTGGCAGTAAGCTGACGAATGGTTTGATGCTGGAATCCGTCGGACTTTGCCAACGATGGCCCTGTCGAGTTCTTCAAGCTTTCGTTCAACAAATGCTTCTTGATGCTAATTCTTCTTCCGTTCTTTCCCTTGCACACTTTGTTGTTCAACACCTCTTCTGCTGCTAAAGCTGCCCCTTTTCTCTTCACAAGCTTAGCGTGGAACAATCCACAAGCATTGCAAAGTGTTCTGACACCCTTTGGACCTCTACGCCATTCGGGTGTTTCAGTAGTACCACATCTATGGCACTTGTTCGTAGGCTTATTTATTACTTCTGGAATGGCATATTGCGGGTGGCCCATCGATAATGGCACAGATGCATTTGGGGCTGGTTGGTAGTAGATTGGTTGAGGGTAGAAGGATCCACCAGTGGCAGTAGTAGCATATGCAACCTGTTGGGCAACAGGCACTGGTGCCGGGGATGCTCCATTATGCATGACAGGCGATTGGTGGTATAAGTAGTATTGGTAGTGAGAAGTGGGACTAGATGTAGACGATGGTGCAGATGTTTGGTGCAGAGGTGGTGTTGGTAATTGGTGATGTGGAGCTTGTGGAAGTTGACTAGGTCCTTGCTTGTTGTCGAAATATGGCAATGTCGGAGATGGCAACTTCAGCAAGCTGCCATTGCTTGTTCCGGTGTTCCCCAAAACGTAGTTGGAAGGTGCAGTAGGTTTTAAAGGATGCCAGTATGTACTTGCATTGGATCCACCAATGTTAGGAAGTACTCTAGAATCAGCTCTTAACCTTGGCGACAACTGTGAAGGAGCTTCGCTGATGGGTGAAGAGCGCGATGTTAATTCGCTTATAGAAGGCAACCTTATGGAAGTAGGCGTTGTGGAGGAGGACATTATGTGAGTTTGAAAGGATCGAAGTGTGTCGTGTGAATAGATATAAGTATAAAGGAGTGAAGTTGAATTTAAAAGGTGTATCAACTATAGTTTGGTGTTGTATATGATTTTTCTTGATTTGAATACCAAATGATAAAGTCTGGTAAGAAGATACAAATTAGTAGTTTATATAATATATCAATCTGGTGGGACATTTGCAACTTTATATATATTCCTTGACAAGCGACAAATAGATTTCCCCTACTACTGTAAGCTTAGTTTCAAAATCTATCCATATTCTTGATTATGGGTGTAAATATGCAAGTTCGGCAGGTATGCACGATTGGCAAAATGTGCATAAAATAATATTCTTCAAAAATATTCAGTCAAAAAATAACTTAAAATAGAATTAACAGACAAAAATTGAAACTGCATCCAAAATTAGAATCATTCTTCCGACGGTGTTCAAAAGCACCTCAACCAAATCTCTTGGACCCCTAGCAAACAACCGCGATATTTTTTAGGTTACATGTAAGAAACGCAAATAGTCTAACAATTCATATGTATGCCTTCATATATTCATCATATGGCAATAAATTCAACTTTAATTCGCTTTATACGCAGGCGTATATGCAAGGTTTCTCGGTTATTTACCAGCAGTGTTTGGGGAAAATACCTGACAGCCCTAATGATTTACTGCTCACCAACTACTCAGAATTTCATTGCCATTCCTCTTCAGTCGTGCATTATCCGACAAAAATATTGTATATGGACTTGAACGAGTCTAAACACCCGTTTGGTTCACTTTTTAGGTACCGCCGTTTATTGTTGGCCAAAAGACAGGAATCGGTAACCCGAGAACTTTTTCCATGATTTCCAATTTGAGTTGTCTAGATTTTTATTGTCTGCTTGGGATACAAGTGTCTTGATTTGTTTACTCACCTAGAATATCCTGAAAAGTAGACTCCGTATGTTACAGTTTCACATTGTAAAAGCAAGGGACATAGCTTTGTTAAAAGCTTTCTCAGAACAATATATTCGGTACCTGTCCGCCACAAGCGTAGGTGTTCAAGTATTGTCGAATATTCAGAGAAATGTCATAGGTCATGATTTTCGGATATGGCCGGCTACTGCTATACAATCTACCCTGTTTCAGATTGTTGAACTCGAAACAAGTACTTCTAAATTTGGACGGGTCTCTTTTCACATAATCTTGTCTATGCCATGCAGCATGTTCTAGGTCTCCATTTCTTCGTATAAGGCTGAACCCAGATTTACCACCCCATTGATCTTTTTTTTGTTTTTGATGAACATTATCTCCTTGAGATACGTAACCCCTGATTGAAGCCCATAGATGCCTCCTTCATTATTAGTATCTGCCCACTTGCTAGGCTAATAGACGACTGTATTGCCATACAGAAATTTTCAATAAAAAAAATAAAATAATTTTAATTTTAATTTTTGATGTTCGCTAAAACAAGTCAAATAAGGTTTGATTCTCACTCAGGCATTTCTTGGATCCTCTCATGATTTCCTAACCCAGATTTGAGCCACAGTTTTCTTTCAATAGCACTGTATATGTCCTTAATTGTAGGCGTCCTTTATCACCAAAAATTGTGCAGAATGAACTAAACAACTGCGAGTTTGGTTTGTTAAAGCCTAAAGTCTACATGAGAATTATCTGTAATCTCCGCTATTCGTCTTAGAATTGAGATGGTATTGGCCAGTTTCGTGGTGTATCAAATGAAGAATCTGGCCGACTCTTGTCAACTATTGTCGACTCTGCCAGTATGTATTGGGACGATCCGATTCGCTTTCACTGGACCCGCTTTTGAAATTGTCACTCAGGCGATAGAAAGACAACTTGACCGTTGATGAAATGAAATTCAGATGCTTCCAGCTGCGACTTGAAAGTGGGGGATAACTTTAGACTTCGCTCTTGTTTTAGGTTGCGTTGTGAAAAGAATCATTCGACTAACTCAAAAGACTGTGAAAGTTGCTTAGACTGTAGATTTTGGGATCTCTACTGAAGATCTACAGATTTCACAATATTAAAGTTTTAAACCATTTGTTTATTCGTATTTTCTTACTGCAACTGTATTCCAGTACTGAATTTAACCACCTGGAACAGCCTATTGGTGATTATCACAAAATCAGTTGGCTAAGCGATTGTTGTAACTATCATTTGTCAATGACTTCAAGTGAGAGAGGTTGGGTATATAGGAGAGGAATTGCGCGTCTGCATAAGTTGCGCGTCTGCATAAAAAATCTGTTATACGGCCGTAAATAGCTGAGCAAGAAGAAATGCGTAGTAGAAAAGCGACCATCTTATTGAGCATCAGATCAGATGAGATATTACAACCATAGGGTGAGATGTAGTGAGTTTGTATTGAAGATCACTTCTTTTAGGAAACATATAATGGAAAGGGGAGGAAATGTTTTCTTTGCTCCGAGCGCAAAGCATATGAATATCTTGCTTTCACATGAAACGATTTAAATCAAAATTTCACGTTAAAAACTAGTTTTAGTCTGACAGCTCATATTGGACCATATGTTGGGCTATGTTTTGCTGGCAGCTATTGTATCCATGTACCAACGAAGGCAGAGTGCCAATGTTTAACATTCGCTAGCATATACGGTAGTCTTTAGAGTAAGTGAAACGTTCCATCAATTTAATGATAATTCTTGCAACTGTTTTTGTGTATACCTAAGAGAGCGACAGCGGTTAATACAATAGAATGTATATGCAGCATTGATTGGATATGTCTGAAAATTATATCCAGAATATGCAGACATAAACTTTTGCTGACATTTCTCTTCACAGGTCGGATTCTTTGCTTGGTTTCCATGCATGAAAGTTGCCCCGATTCTGTGATACCCTCGTCAACATAATTGTCTTTTTTTTGGAATAAATCCTGTAGTCACCTACAGATGAGGCATTGCCTTACGATTAGGGTTCATCAACCCATCATTGCACTAAAGTACTAGGTAGCCATTGATCTTGTGAAATTATCACCAGCATGATAAGGGACCCTCTGTGACACACTGGAGGCGGTCGGAGAAACAAATTTGAAAATACCACACAGTGGGCTCCTTTCAGTCCCAATCATTCGTCGGAGATTGGAGCAGAGTCTCAGAGCGAATTCAGTTCGCATCAGTACAATCTTGATTGTTGTATAACAGAAAAAATTCGTAAAAGTTTACTAGATATAACTTCAGTAGACACCGTTTGCAGCAGCAATAGAGCAGCATTACTCTACATGGATTGTAAATCAAATTGCTAGCATATGAAACAGTACTATTAAAATGGACTATGTCCTACGTCGCCTCGAACAAAATAATGCAGCTCGTCTGCTGGCTTTTCCAGAACGGTGTTGTGACGCACCATGCACAAGAACAAGTAAAACTAGGAAAGGATCAATGCAATGGAAAATAGTTGCGTTTAAAATGCCAGTTGGGTCACCCGCTCAATAAGATCTAGTCCCCTCCCCCACCTGCTCCCCCACGAATCAGAGCTAGCGAAAGAGATAGGTGTTACTCTTTTCCGGGTTTTGCTTCCGAGTTTCAACTCCACGTGGAATTAGCAGCCGAGAAATTCAATTGGAGAAAATGTCTGAAGACAATTTGCGAGCTGTAAACTATCAATACAGACGTCAATCAACTATTGCTAAAGCAGCTGTATGGCCCTGCATTGGTAATTTTTTACAGAAAATTTCTGCTAGGTTGGTCGTACTAACGAACCTAGTCGATGTCGCCGACTTGCTGAGTGCATTACAAAGTTTGACATGATCTCAAATTCTACTTCTAAGGAAAAAAGAGAGCCTTAGTCATGTAAAGTTAGCATCAAGCAATCTCGCCCGAGTTTGTTGGGTGAATGAGAGACTAGACTGTTTCATGCAAGTACCGCCAAGCTTTCATTAGTGGTCTGATTCGCTTTAGCTGATAGCATATCTGAATGGATTTAAAAGCCCTGTGACATTAGCACTAAATCTATTGTAACATCGCGCACGATTCAGATGCATGTCTCGGAGACGAGCCCAGGTAGAGGCTCGTTATGTCTTTCTGCCTATGTCTGCATTGAACGTGCGTATCCGTGTGCAGGGATGCATGGCTGAATAAAAAAATATCTGCGATGCTGTCGGATTTTTGCCCTGGTCAGAGAGCTAGTTGCCAATGTCTGTAGCTAGGAAGACTGGGACATTCAGGTGTTTGATTTCGGAAATTCACCATTTAATTCGCCTATGGTAGCTGATTTCTTCGTCTATCGCTCAGTAATGCATTATGTACGGCTTTCGGCCGGTAGCATACCAGATGGAAAATACGATAACAATACAAAGATTCACAGTAGCATTTGCATAACCAGATACTTCCTCTCTACGAAAATAAGAACTAGGTTTTGCCCCAAGATCCTTAAATCCTTCAGTTCCAATAGTGAACCCCTCCCTGATTCATGTTCTAAACACCGACTGTTATGACATCATATGTCTTCTACCATTTCAATACAGTGAACTCTAATGTCAAACTGGAAGTTAGCATCAGCCTATCGTGAAATTCGAATGGGCCAAGGAAAGCTCCTGGAATAGTCATTCACTTCTACTTCGTTCGCATCTATTACAAGACCATATCTACGTGCAATTGAGATGGATCTTCGCTGGCATGGCATTCCAATCGAAAACAAATCAAGCAGGCAAAGATTCGGTTAAACTTTCACTCTCTCTTCTCATGTCGACTCTGCAAAGCAGGCACAGATTGCAGCACAAGCTTTTTTCTTGTTAAGACCTCAAGCTACAACTAGGAGCTGCTACTGTTTGGCTCCACTCAGGTTTGGGAGAGCCATGCGTCTCTAAATGTGAGTCCTGTGTGGAGCGTGCCTTTGAGTGTCATATGCATCATGTACGACGTCGAAAAGTGCAGCCATAGCTACCGTGAGCCCATAATAGGGCCGCTACGGCAATTGCGCACGAATCCTAATGGTACAGACAACCACCGCAAGTTAGGCGATGAGTATGTCATTTGTACTAGTAGAATTGGTTAATAATACTTCTAAAATGGATGGCTCCAAGATTCACGGGGTTAAAGTAACAAATAGAGTTTTTTTGGATCCAGTGCTACCATTTTCATGTGCCATATGATTATTCAGAGATAATAGCTAAAAAGCTTAAGATATTATCGGGCGAGCCGGATTTCAGATGATAGACTTTAACTTTGAGTTATTTTTGGACTCAAACATTTTTAATTTATTCAAGGAAGGCAAATCTGAGTCTCGAAAAGGAAATGACTCCTTCGTTACTCAACGCAAATATTCGTGGAATTTACAGCAGATAGCCGCAATAGGCAGAAGAACCGTAAAAATCCCATGGAAATTGTTAGTCACTGAAAGTCGGATTTGTGGAATGAAAATCGAAAATCCATCTAAGAAATAGCTTCGAAATGTAAGACAATAGAAAGTTTATAGCTCGATAGCATAAGACAATATAATTAGAGCTTGGTACGGTGAGACAATAAAACGAACTTGATGAGATCTTCATTCCAGATGAAAAAGATCGTCAAAAGGCAAGAATAGACGAATTGACCCAGAATAGCCAAGGATCTCAATGGCGAATATGTTAATTTCCAAATGCGTTGATCACAGACAAGTACTTTTCAAAAATAGAAGAGCGGTGAATTGATACCAATTTGCTGTTGAATTCCTGACAGCAAAGAAGACAATTAATTGTTGTCAGAATCATATAGTGTATTGCAGTATGGATGTGTGATTTGAAACTTTTTTTTTATTTTTTTTACGAAATGGCATGTATTACGATCAAAGTCTAACCTATTGACTAAATAGTATATAAATCATCCTCTAATCCATACCGAAAGGTGGAGGAAATCCGAAGATAAAAACCTCCTGGTGATATAACCTAAAAACTAGGTGATATCCTTAGAAAACTGTTGAAAAACGTCACGTGCTTAGAGCACGTGCAAATTAATACTACTGTTTCAATACTTGATCTGTTATTCAACAATTCAGCCGGTCTAGTATAGTGGTTAGTACACTTCGTTGTGGCCGAAGAAACCCAAGTTCGATTCCTGGGACCGGCAGTTTTTTTTGTTTTATTCACGACTAATATGCAGGATTCCACTATTGAATTGGAACTGCCAAAATTCAACTGTGAGAATTGGAATCTTGAATATCATTCTATGGTTTGAGACTTTTCCAAAACAATACATATAGACGCCGAAATGACTGCTGAACATTCCGAGAAGTACGAATATCCTACCATTCGTAAGTTGCCACTTTTTTTGTCCTCGAAAGAGGCTAGTATAAGATTTTCCTGTCTCAGAAATATTGATACTAACATTTAATTTCAGCATCGCAAGAAGAATTGGACGAACACAAGGTTCCTTTCATCCACAGAGACAAATGTGCTGCCCATTTGATTACATACTACAAGTGTCTTGACAAAGGTACTTCATTCTGTTCCAAGCCAAAGGACGAGTTCTACAAGTGCCAATATTTGGCCTTGAAGGAAAGACTTGATGCCCATACCAAGCATGCCCAATAGGGAACAAAAGAGTGCCCAACAAATTCAAGTTTATGAAGGATGAAGGGGAAGGAGTAGATATTGAGGAAGCTTTGCCATAGTTTGGAATCCTTTCCGTAGTGAAACGATGAATTTTCAGAATATTCAAGATTCATAAAGTCAAGGCTTTAAACTGAGGAATTGATGATAAAGCAAGTAAAATTAGAGAATTGAATCAAATATTGTGATGATGAAGTTTCGAAGATTATTATTGTCAATGAAAATCAGCAAAAGTGGATATCCAAATTGTAACTACTAGCCGTTACGGGTTTATTTTAAAAATTATATCCAGTTGGTTGAAATTGCATTATCATCGATTTCAGAAACGATTCTACGACTACGACACTTATCTAAATACTAGACCACCATTCGACATTTCGAACTTGATACTCACCTCATTACCGTTTATATATATAGCATCCAGAGTCTTTCACAGGCTCTACCTACATTTACAATGTACACTTTTAAGTTCGAGTAATTATTTCGGAATACAGTTGATCGTAGAACACCGATTAAACGAGACCAAATGTACAATTTATTTCTACATATATTCCTTTATTTCCAGACATTATTTTACCTTCTTAAGCTTCCTTTCTGTTCCTCTATACCTCTGTAGACTTCATTATAGTTGATAGTAGAATGATTTGAAACGTCCTACACACAGATCGCTTTCTTCTCTATGGGCGAAATTTTATTGGCCGGAAAAAAAGCGGACTCGAAAATTCAATGCAATCTTGAATAGAGATTACAACAAAATCTTCATAGAGTGCTACCATTCAGGTTTGTTAGTGAATATATCTATAGCACTATGTCAGTTACCGAGTTCCCACCACTTCGTAAGTAATCTAGCCAAATTTTGAAGTGAAAATAGTTCTCAAGAAAGGTTTAATTATTAAAAGAATTTGAATACTAACAATAATCTGAACAGTTTCTGAAGACGACTTACAAAAGTACAAAGTTCCATTACGTTGGAGAGATAGATGTGCTGCCTACTTTGCACTCTACCATACGTGTCTTATCAGACAATCTGCGAACTCTTCTGTAGACTGCAAACACGACAAGCACTCTTGGGAAGAATGTGAAAACTTGGATTTCATCAGAAGACAACAAGAATTGAAGCAAGTAAAGGAACAAAGAAGAGCCGAGTTGAGCTAGACGAATAAGCAGGAAGATAAAAGAGAAAAGTTAAAAAAATGAAGGAATATGAAACTCAATGATAAGCAGAGTCAATGAAAACCAGTGGAAATCACCGGATGTCAATGATATCGGCTGAATATGACGAATATTAATCAAAAGGATCATGACCGAGTTAAATGAATTATATGAACTTCTCTTTTATTCAGCCAGCAAGACACAACGGATCCAGCAGTGCTACAGGAAGCGTGCTGGACCACAACTGCATTTACGACTAAAACATTCATCCCTTACGATTGCGAGACAGTCTCGCATTTCCAATCTCGTCTGGAAACAGTTGGCATTATATTAGTTAATACACATAGATTGAAAGAAGGTGTAGGTGTAGATATTAAACGAGTAAGAACGTAAAACACAAGTGGGGAATCGTTGGGAAATCAGAAAATCTAGAATATCCGTCGTCCTAGTGCAATAGAGATAAATCATTCAGAATCGTGGGAATCTGGACTAGCAAGGACTCTAATTGGAGCAGCAAGAACAAGATATAAAGAAGCCGACACTAATACATCAGACTCAACTTATACACTAGAGATGTTGTACCACAGAATCCAAACTACAATTATTGCTGAATCCATTGCATGATACGAAGCTTGGCGGGGTCAATGTTGATCTTCAATTATATCCTCTTGGCTTAGTTCATTAATTTTCTACAATATTGACCAGCAGCATATACCGCTATGTCTAACTAACTAAATGTAGAACTTGCAACCAAAGTATCTAAACACTGGCTTCAAATACAAACAAAACTAAGTTGCAAGTCCGTCGATTTGCCTCCGCTGTCCACACTTTGCACCAATAGAGAAAATGGTGCAAAGCTCTATCTAATGGTCGGAGAAATTAAAATTTACTATCTAAAGAAGAAAGGAATAAACAATATTTCACAAGTAGAGAATAAAAATTTCTTTAGTAGGGCACAGGCGACATTTGAGAGAAGAGTGCGCGACATTGTTGTTAATGAACGACATCCAACAGCACAACTCAACCAACCACGTACATCAACTTCCAGCAACGAGACAAAAGATCTTGAATAGCAGCTCACTACGATCATTGAAGAAGAATTGATCATCCAGTTATAATTAGGTCAGTATCTATTAGCATCCATGGCTCCTTCGCAACATTTCATTACAACCATACAGCATTAGTACTTACACCAAGTATCATATTTACGCAGCGGTAACGCATCAGCATTACCGCAGAATATTCACTAACTGCACAGTTGCACTCCAATTTTCAGTCCCTAGATACCGTCACTGCCTCCTTTTCTGCGTATATCTCAGACCACCAAGCACAGAATGTGGAGTTGGCTGATCACTTTTTGGATTGTCGCGACATAGTTCTAATCCTTAATATAAATAGAATACAAGGGCTCCGATATATCCTATGTGATTATATAATCCTAGATATTGCTTCCTTCTTTTTCTTATACTCTTTCAGACTTTTACTTCCCAACTATCGTGTCCAGATCTACGCATGTCTAAACCTACCGAGAAATTGACGGTTGTGGCCAGCGAGCCTGTCGAGTTGGACGAGTCAGGAAAGCCCGCCACCAATGCTGCAAAAGAAGAACTAGAAGGATCTACCGAGATCCCATTAGACGACCCAATTGCTGCAAAGACAGACATATCTAATAAGTCAGATCCAACCGAGGCTCCCATTGAAGACGTTCCCATCGATGAAGCCGAGGATGACGCCGGCCCTCCACCTCCTCCCAGACCAGTCGACCCTCTTCTGAGAATCACCAACGAGTTGAAGGATGCTTTCCCCGCCATTGAGGACAAGATAGTGACTGCCGTCTTGATCGCGTCGCAAGGAAACGTCGATCCCGCGTTCAGCGCCTTATTGTATCTTTCTGATCCGTCGTTCAAACCCGAAATTCCGATTCCTGCCGAGCCTGTTTCCGCCAGATCTGCATCAATAGCTGCTGGGCCTGCTGCGGCTACCATCACCGATGACGAATTGTTGGCCAGACAGTTGCAAAAGGAATTTGAGAAGGAAGATAAGGAAAGAAGAAGACGCCATTCCGAAAAGGAAAAACGCAAGCAACGTAAAGAGTACCGTGACCCAAAGGAGTTTGACAACAGTCCCGACGAATTTGACCAGATCAAAGACACCTTTTCGCAGGGCTTTGAAGAAGCTAGAACGACGCTCAACAGTTGGGTCAGCGGTTTAGCCAAGAAGTTCGATGGCGGAAACGACCAACAACTGCAAGAGAAACTGAATCCCAAACTCTTTGGCGCATTGGGTGGATCTTCTTTTGGCGAAAACAGACGTAAATCCGGAGCTCGGTTCGATGAAGATCCCGAAATCATTTCCCATGACTTCCATAATAGGATCAGCTTGAACGATAACGACGACACTGAAGACCAGCCTCTGTTACCCACGAGACCTCTGGCAGATAAACAATTGCCTCCGGAACCACAATCAGACACTCCTACTACTGTTCCGGCCAGGGCAGCAACCAAAAAGTGGCAGCCTCTTGAATCAGACGTTCCAACCAACTCTGATGCCTTTTTGGTGACAGACAGTGAGGATGAAGACGGCGTTGACGTGACTACTACTGCGAAGAAGACGTCAGCGTTGTAGGGATGATCTTTTAGTCTATATACAATAAAGGGAGACTCTAGAAGTAATTGTGTAGTTGTGCTAGCGGTCTATTGAATGTAATAATCTAAATCTCTATGTTCGCATTTATACGTAGTGTATCTTTCTGTATTGATTTTTATAGACTTGTTTACATAATGAGAATTACAGAGAGAAATTAAGAAAGTAATATATATTGTACAATGATAGAATAGCTAGGTAACGTATAGTCCTCCGAAAAATTGTTCCGATATAAGGAACTACTTCTCGTATTATTACTTTGACTTGTATTTGACAGAATTTGTATTTGACAAAATTATGCATCCTGCAAGAAAATGGTTGCGAAGCGAGAATTATAAATATTAACCAACAATATGAGACCGCCAGAAAACGAGCCTTCTATATATTCATTAATGAAAGAAACGACAGAGAACTATATACCACATATGTGGCGACTATAAACAGAGAACAACCAATCTCTTTCGAGATCACAGATTTTGGAACACAGTTACAGCAACAAGAAAACAAACAAGATAGCAAACAATAAACAAAGACATTATTAACATATGATGATTGACATACGGTGATTGTAACAAATGCTAATTTATTAGCATATGCTAATGAACACACCATATGGTGATTATAAACAGATGGTAATGAATATAATCATATTGTAATGATTATACTCATATGGAATGATATGAGGATATGATAAGAACAGAAGGAACGAGCGTAAAGTATAGTAACACAGTGAGGGAAAGATGGCAACATTAGGGTCTTTTGTTTTTAACCAACAATTAATTGCTGGGTTTATCAAACAAATACAAGGACCGGTAGAGAGAAGTCGAACTGGCGATTTTCTTATCGCATTGGTTCAACTGTGTTTCAAAGTCCTTGGAGACGTCCGCCAAGTTGGAGTGGTACTTAGACCAATCCACAAGCGGGCATCTGACGACAGGAGTGGGACGGGGCAAGTCCAAGTCGTTATGCAAAAGCTTTATAAAGAAGTCGATGATCTCGTCTCTATTGTCGTTGTTGGCATGAAAGTCTCGCAATTTTCCCAAATTCACTATTTCGGTGGAGATACGGGTTTTGGTCGAGTCCAACAATCGGCGACTAGCCGTGAGAGCGATATAGTCAGGGTTTGTATTGAGATCAGCGTAGAGAGAATCTTTCGATTCTGAAGTCAAAGAAGTACCTGAAATTGAAGTTTCATTATCCATTTCTTTAACTTTTATCGTATCTTCTTCTTCTTCAATACCAATATTGATATTAATAGTACTGTCATTATTGTTATTGTAGGTGTTGTCATCAGTATGTTCATCAAAGACATCATTATCGTCAGCTTCGTCCTTTGGCGTAAGCAAAGGAGAATTCTCGTAGGTCTTACCTGATTCTGGCAAATCAAAAGAAACAGACTTAGAACGAGATTTAGGTGAAGAAGTCGTCAGGTCAGTTGGTGAAGGGGATCTCTGCTGAGGAGGCGGAGAAGGAGGAGCTTGGAGCTTGTGATGGTGGTGATGATGGTGGTGGTTTTCATTCTGACTTTTAGAGTTGAAGGACACTTTCGCTCTCTTGTACTTTCTGGGTTTCGAGGGTGTAGAGTTGGTAATGTCCTCGAGCTCGTTGAGTTTTCTCTTGGTGTGAACCTTGACTTCTCTTAAGCTGGCTGCCATGATGGAAGATAATAGTATTTATAAGTGACCAGTTTATGGTTAAATTGAAACGAAATTCCGTGGTCCAGAGGTAGCTTGTGATTTTCTATGAAGTTTCAGTGATATTTCAGTGATATTTCAGTAATAATTCAGTGGCAAGTTGACCAAGATGACGTGTGAAATTCTATTTCCAATCTTATTTGCTGAGAATCTCACGGTTGATCGAGGACTACTCTGCAAAACTGAATACTCAGAATTCAACGATATCGAAACAACTAAAACTACGAGATTAGCTGAGTTGCTGAAGGAATCGTGAGAAATTTCAGACAACTTTACAGACAATTCTGAAAAACTACCAGTCGCCACTTTCAGCGACACTTTCTCAGATAATGTCCGAGCTGAGTTCCAGACTCAACAGACTATTGCAAGCAAGCTATGAGTCACAGACAGACACTCAAAGCAATCCGCAGACTTGGAGTTGGAAAAAGTCTGAGCGACGGTTGAAACTATAGTTAGCACCGAGACGGGTCTGAAAAAAAGGGGGCAAGACGGGGAAGCTCACGTGAAGGGCTGTTACAGGTGACAGGCAGTGTGCACTATGATGTCGTCCAGTAGCAGTAGATGACTCTGTGAGCAACGAATTATACCCGTACAGTAGCAGACTAGAAAGAACAGAATGGCGAAAAACCAGAAAAGTCTGGAAAAAAAACTGTCTACTTTTAGGTGAATAAAAGTCTGTCTGAAGAAGATTAATATCTGGCTACATCTGGTTGTTGATGTCGTCGGCGGGCGCTGCTGAGATGGGCGTGCGCTGCACAATGTCGTGCGGATGATAAGGGATACAGCGACAAGAGGGGATGGCTCGGCAACCCCCATAGTTAGCGAGCTTGCCGTTGGAGAGACGGCAAGTCTATATAGAGGATATGTCGAGTGCGACATTCTTAACTGTGGCAAGGAAGAATTTGTCGGCGCGACATTCTACCATAGCCTGGCCCTGCTTTTTTGGCCATGGTTTTTGTCGGACGACATCTTCGGCGAGGTCTGGCGGTTCTCCCGACTCGGTCAAAGTCTTGTGCTGTTGGTTTATGAAGGCCACTGTGGTGGACACCATGAGGACGACATTCCAACCCTACTTGTGCTCTATCAGAGCTTGTTCGGATTGTCTATGTCGCTTGCTGCTCCCCCCACAACGACATCCCTGGAAGGGATAAATGTCGCGTGTCACGCACGTTGCGCCGGTTCTAGAATCTCCCACCTCCTGTATGCACCTCATTATCTCGAAGTAGAAAAATACATCTGGTTCACTTTTCTCGCTATTAATAGCCCAGTCAGATTGGATTGAATTAACTATACTATTTGGCGACTAAGTAGCTACAATTATTGTAAACAGCAGGACTGCTGATCGTTCGTTGAGAGCTCCATTCTACGATCAAATGCGGCTCCGGCATTACGATAAGCCGCCTTTGTGACACAATCGTTCTCTGTTTTAGATAAATAATATCTTTAGCGGTTGCAAAATCCTCACCGCGTAGGACTAACCAACACCATGGGGCCAAACTTCTTTCTGTTCTTTTTGATATCTTTGCCTAGGCGACCCCGGCAGTTGGTCAAGTCAACTTCAACTAAATTGGACAAGCTCTCGAAATTACCTACGAGTTTGTTAATTATGGCATTGGAAAGCTTAATGCCCTTGAGAGACAGTGGAAAGTCCTTCAAGTCGATATCTCCCAAGTAATTATCATTCATACTAATGTATTGCAAGTTGGGACAGTTTGCCCAACTGATGGACTGTCCAAGAAGCGCGCCATCTAGTTCCACTTTCCAAAGTGTATTGCTTTCCACAATGACTCGCTTTTCATATCTCCTTGGATTGTTCGTCCTGAATTTTGTACTAAAATCTACAAAGACAATGTGGGGTGGCAATTCTGACAAGATGCTGCCCAAGTTAATAACTTCGTTGTCTCGTAGAATAAGCACACGAATGTTTTCTGGAAAGGCAAATCCTTTGGTCATGGAAGTTATTTTGCAACTGCTCATGTTCAATTCGCAAAGACTGGATGGAAGCTGTAGTCTCGACTTAGATAAATAAAAAAACCAGTTCAGTTGAAGATCTAGCTTCTTCAAGTTGCTGTGGCCACAAACTATGAACTTCTGCAAGCAGTTACCAATCATTGAGATACTGCTTAGACTAGGTGGTACAACGAGATGGAATTCCAGAATAAAATTGTGATCTAGTATAAGAGTTTCTAGTTTGCTAGGTATCAATGGAACGGAATTGAGTTTAGTGTTTCGAACTTCTAGCCTTAGTAATCCGGGATAGAAAGTCTCTATTTTATTCCAGAAGTTACAAAGTTCCTGAAGACAAAGAATTTTCAAGCTCTTCAAATTATCTATCCGTGGCAATGTAGTTATTTCACAGGCAAAGATCGTCAACGAGGTAATATTAGTACGAAATCTTGTAAATCTTAAGCTTGAGCAGTTTTGGAACTCAAGGAACTCCAATCCTTGGGGAAGGTTAAAACAACCCTCTATGGACTTGGAACCAAAATGCACATTCCTTAAACATAGAGTCTTGACGCTATTCGGAACATATATTTTCGAATTGACAAATGGGAGCTCAAGCTGAACATTGTTCAAAAGACTTAGCTGTTTGATCTGTTCTGAACAAGATTCATGACTTTCCGATTTATAACACAATTTAAGAATCAGAGGAGGTAATTTGAAGAATGACAAAGGCAAATCAGGCAAATAAACACTAAATCTATACAAGTTTTTCAAATGGGAAATGTCTAGACGGGCAATTCCAGAATAACCTGATGAAATCGTAAGGGCTTGTAAGGAAAGGGGCAAACCCAACTTGTATTCACCATATACTTTGCTCAAATCAATACAATTCAAAAGGATAAGATGATTGAGATTCTTTGATAAAAGTCCAAGCTGTTGTAAAGTCATCAGAGGTTCTCCGCCATGTTGTGTTATAGACAAGAACTGTAGCCTAGGGGGTAGAGCTTCGACTTTCATTTTATAACATAACGATAATTCAAGCTTGCTAAGGTTTTCTGGGAATATTATTTCGGGATAGTTAATAGTTGTAATCTTATACATTTTTTTAGGGAGATTTCGAAATGTATCGCCAATTCCCTTGCCGCAGAAGTTATCCAGATGAACAATGTTTACCAGTATTCTTCCAACTGAGTTTTCCAATTCATGAAGACTAGTAATAAATTTTGCAGATGGCTCGGATGTTAGACGAACCTCCTGGACACGGATTTCGGGATTCAATTTATGAAGCTTCTGGAATGCCTTGCATGTAATGAGCTCCGTACGTATTACGTTACCCCAGCTAAAGAGCTCATTCAGTTTGAGATATTCTAAATCAAGTCTGCGATTGAATCCGGAACCTACATCTACCACTTTGTAAATTGCTCTTAAAATTTGGTCTTGAAATGGAGAAGTTCCATTCGAAGCAAGACTTTGGAGAACACGGAACGATAGGAGGTCTAATATAAATTGTACACAATGATGAGGCAATTCATGCAAACTGATTCTTAACTCAGTCATTTTGAATCTGTCTTACTTGTCTGAGTCCAGTAGTGAAGTAAATATTTGTTAAGTCTTGCCTTCGGAACTTTTCTTGTTACAATTAAAGGTGTACGGATGAATTCTTTCTCAGAATTCCTTTCGTTTTGAGATGAATTAAACAAGTCTGAACAATAGAAGACATGAAATGAATCGCGGGGTTGTATTTTTATCAGATCTATGTTGCAGGTAAATGTCACTTTTTCCACGACCTTTTGCAATTCTGCTAGACGACAATCTGTTCCATCTTTTCTCAACTTTAGATCTCAATGTAATTCGGATCGTCCGAGAGCAGTAAAAACTGAAAGTTAATATTCCACACACATATTTGCATAGACTATTTTCTTGATTTGGAAACTAACATCAGGATTATCGCGTGCAATAGGTTGAAAAATTACATTTGGAGTTGGAAAAAGATCACAGGGCACATTCAAACATTTATGTATAGGGAACTTTTTCTATATCGCTAAGCATACTGGTAATTTGTAAAGCGTGCATTTCTCTCTCTGATAACTCGTCCTCAGAACGACTACCTTTGTATTACGCAGTTGAAATATTTACAAATATCCGCTAACAACGAGAGGTGGACCGCCACTACACCCAACCATAAAATGAACTTGTTTTGAGTATGCTATTTTCTATTTCTATTTACAGATATTTACAAGTTTACGCCTACTACTTCTTTCCCTTAGGCAAAGCCTTTTTACTCTTGGTTCTTCTGTTCTCGTTCAAAGTCTTGACATAGTTGGTGGCGGTGCCGATGTCCTCCTTCATATCCTTAGCTCCTAACTTCCATTTGTAAAAAAAACCGTGTTCGTCCTTCAACTGCTTTCTTTTTTTCTTCAATTCTCGGTTAACTATACCGATTTGTTCATCGTAGGGAATTCCAGCCTCAGATGCAGCAATCGATTCTTTACCAAACAAGTAGTCAAACACTCTTCCGTCGGACCAGAAGAAGCCCTTCCTGTCGACGACCCAGTTTCTGGTCTTTTTGGTACCGTTGATTGCCTCTTTCAATACAAAGAAGAACAACGAATTATCAGCAGTTCCATAGAAACCTTTACCAGTCCAAACTCTGGCAGTATGTTTTCTAGTCAAATGTTCCAAGGCGACCGTAAAAACAGGTGTGGGTCTTCCAGGAAACAAAGGATAAGTAGAAAATTTGATATGTTCAACGGGTCCTGGTAAGTAGTGCATCCTTCTGATCAATCTAGTGGGGAATTTGGCAAATGCGCCAGCTGCTCCCAACATTACCACGCTGAAAACAGAGTTTTTAAGTAATGACAAAACCCATTCTCTCTTTCTGATCACTTCATTCTTTTCCTCGAGATTTTCTTCATAATCCTTATTGGCCTGAAACCAGGCGTATTCTGCCAAAACAAACCCGTACACAGTAAAAACTACAGCACAACAGAAACAGGCAAGGAAATACAATCTGTGAGGTTCACTTTCGTAAATCAATTCGGGCTCGGTCTTATTCTTCAAGATCTGAATCACCTGACGGAAAGTATATTTCAGAACTTGGGGCACCCCAGGTCGAGGTAACAAAGTAGGAACTGTCTCTTTACCCAAGGGGAACTTGGGGATACGATCTCTAACCTCGTTGGTCTGGACAGATTCACCAGGAATATGTTGCTTTAAGTTTTTCCATTCTCCTTGCGAGGGTAAGCTCTTTTTGGGATTGAAGTCCTGTGGTAAGTTCAGTTTGAACCGCACCAACGAAGCAGTAAAAATTGAAGAAGAAACACATGTCGTTCTCCAACCGGCAGCACCGGCTCGAGCTCCAACCTGCAACAAAAACATTGTGTGGAATTGGAAAGAGAACTAATCGTCTCTATCAAATCAAAACTACTGAAAAATTCGATATACTGAAAAATTGGCACGTGACATATATTGTGCTATTTAAAAACTAGATGCAATTAGGTAGCCATTGAAACAACTGCTGAATGTTGAAATAACAAACTCGTAGCTTTTTTGGGTTCTAATGAAGACTTTCAACGTTTCTGCAATCCAAACTTTTCCGTGGCGGGTCAGAACGTAATAATTTATCCTTTTGTATATTCTGTCTTCGTAGTCTATTATTCCGAATTCGAGTGAAAATGGCCCAGTAAGTTCTTCAAGGTACCCAATGATTGCCCATGGTGTACTATATTTCCAGAAAAGTTGCTTTGGGTGTCGCTGATTCTCGTTGGTTCTCTGTCTAGCGACCAATGTATTTCCTTATGCATCCATCTCACACAATCTCTTCAAATTTCTCTCTATATCATCTCTTTTTCTTTGTTGCCTTTATCTGTGTCTCTGCCCGTTTCAATTGCACCGGATGCTGGCCAACGTACTTCCCATTCATGTCTTTGAAAGCTTGAAAGTAATCGCTGGCATCAGCAAAAGCAACAAACCCAAACCCTTTGTTCTTTCCTGACTTATTATTTATGGGAACCTTGACTCTGCTCATCAGGCTATACTTCAGAAATGCACTATGGAGCAATTGGTCGTTGGCATCGGGACCCAAGTTACCTACAAAGAGCCTGAAATGCTTGGGATCCCACTCCAAAAGAGTCTGATCTTCCCAGGACTTTTCCCCGACTCTTCTCTTTACCGTCGTGTTAGCTGTGGCATCTTTCAGGTGCAGACTCGGAACGATTCTGGTAGTGTCTGTGTTTCTGATGTTGGTCTTGACTATGGCATTGTGCAAATACGACGAAGCCTGACGGTCCCCTGCCATCCTCCTGTCCGAGGACTTTGAAACTTTTGCCACTCCCTTTTTGGAAGGTCCCGCCATCGCTTTTGAGTCGAAAATGTTTGAATCCGAGAGATGTAGTCTATTAGACGGATCAAGTGTATAACTTTGCATGTTTTAGGTTCCATCTCCAATTTTAGCGTAAGTCACGTGCCGGTTTTACTTTGCTCATCGTTGGATCTACAACAAGAAACAAGAATATGCATCCACCAACAGCAACGGAGGTTCATCTCAAGAGTCGCAGTTATTCCAGCATATTTATAGATACATCACAGTGAATTTTGATTGAAATTTTCAGATCAATTTTAGCCCAAAGCGAACACTTTTAGAAATTTCAATTTGCCAAATCTTTAATCTTTTCGTACTTATCAACTTCTCGAACTTTGCAAATCATACATTCATAAATGTTCATACTTTCTGAGTTGACCGACTTAGTCCGTATACCTCCGCACACATTCAACATACCAATCCAGCACTCGCTCACAGATGAGTTGAACAAGAAATTTTCCAACAAAGTTATTTCGAATCTCGGCCTTGTCGTGACGATCTGGGATCTTCTCGATATCAAGGATGGACTCTTGAAGCCAGGAGATGGAGGCTCGTATGTGGAAGTCCGCTTCAGATGTGTAGTTTGTAAGCCCTTTATAGGCGAGATCATCACTGGATGGGTGTCAGATTGTTCATCTGAAGGGATCAAGGTTCGCTTGGAATTCTTTGATGAGATTTTCATTCCTAAAAGGTATATCTTTGAAAACTGTGAATTCAAACCAGTGGAGAAAGCATGGGTGTGGAAACCAGACGAAGAATCGGAATTTTTCATTGATATCAACGAAAAGATTAGATTTAGAGTCGAGGAAGAGATCTTTGTCAACATTAAGCCCAAGTCCTCAGAAGAAGCCATAGGTTTGGAAGAACCTTCAAATAAGGCTCCTCCCTATGCATTGCTAGCTTCGTGCCAGACAGATGGTATGGGCTGTGTTTCGTGGTGGGAATAGATGAATGTCCTACAAGAAAATAGTCAACAATCATATCTACTTCCACCTTTGATAACAACCATCTACTGTCATAATCTCTACTAGTGGTATCTACGGTCATTAATTACTCATCGATACTACTAATAGTGTTAATATCTTATTTAGTCATAGTTCTGATGAAAGCGATAGTTCAATCTTTTACGAATATAAACTACCCATTTAGAAGACCCAAGTCCTAGTAACCACCTGTAGTTTCCACTGACAATTTCAACTCGGTCTGTACCAATACATGCAACTCTTAATTCAATTTCAGTTCTACAGTAAGTATTGTTTAGTTCTACAGCACGTTTCATAATTTTTTTGCATTAATGTATAACTCCTTCAAGAGTGCTTATCTGGAGGACTAGTTGTATTGCATGTATTGACTCGTGGAACTGAACTTCAAGTTACCCTTGATAACCTTGTCGACAGCCTTCAAGAAGTCCTTTTCGTTTGCTACCTTTCTTCTGGCTCTAATAGCAAACATACCAGCTTCAGTACACACCGATCTCAACTCGGCACCGGTGGCATTGGGGCACAATCTCGAGATTAACTCCCATCTGATGTCCTTTTCACAGCTCATGGTTTTGGAGTGGATTCTGAAGATGTTGGCGCGTCCTTCCAAGTCAGGTAAGGAGAATTCTACTTTTCTGTCGATTCTGCCGGGTCTTAACAAGGCCGGATCCAACGTATTTGGCCTATTGGTAGCAAACATCACCTTGATATTGCCTCGGGGATCAAACCCGTCTAACTGTGTGATCAACTCTAACATTGTTCTCTGAACTTCGTTATCACCACCAGCACCGTCGTCGAAACGAGCTCCTCCAATAGCATCTACTTCGTCAAAGAAAATAATACATGCCTTCTTCGTTCTGGCCATCTCAAACAACTCTCTGACCATTCTGGCACCTTCACCAACATACTTTTGCACCAATTCAGAGCCAATAACTCTAATGAAAGTGGCATCGGTTCTGTTAGCTACGGCACGTGCACACAAAGTCTTACCTGTTCCTGGAGGCCCATAGAGCAAGATTCCCTTTGGAGGATCAATTCCGAGTTTGACGAATCTCTCTGGAGACAACAATGGCAACTCTACGACTTCTCTCAACTTCTCGATCTGCTCCTTACAGCCTCCAACGTCTGAATAGGTGACATCGGGCTTTTCTTCTACAGTCATCATTGTGACAGAAGGATCAATCCGAGGAGGCAATGGCAACTGGATCTCGTACTTCTGTCTGTCCACACCCACACGCATACCTTCTTCTATATCCGTGGGAGAGACTCTTTCTCCCAATCCCACGACAAATTTAGCAATCTGTTTGATGTTGATGACGTACTTGGATTTATTGTCTGCATTCTGGACAGCGCCAGCTTGAGCAGGCGTCGTAGCTTCGATAATCTTTGTGCAACGAGCAACTTGAAGCGACTGTTCTTCGGACATTCTCTGCTTGTCTCCCATGACATCCCACAAGTGTGGAGGAGCCAATCCCGTGTCTGATTCCTTGACTCCGATGTTTTCCTTAATTCTGTCTTCAATATCCTTCAAGTCCTTTTCAATCCGCTTCAATTGAGCTCCATATGGAGCTGCTCCGTATGTCTTGAGAACCTGAATGTCTCCTTCCGAAAGCGGGACAATCTTCTCCTGGTTCTTTTCGTCGTCGTCAAGTGGTGCGACGTATTTGTCCCAGTCAGCTTTAGGTGGCATTGTTATGATTTGTGATGATACGGGAGATTGTATGAATTGTTAAAAATATGTTTGTCTTTCAACAAGAAGAGATGATAATCTAATAGTATAGAATCAGATAATGAAGATAGTGAAATCTCTTTATGTTGTATAAGATGATATTCGAAGCTGTATAAGATGACAATGTTATAGCATACAATATTTGTTATTAGTTGCTATGGATTTTGTATGGTTTGTATGTCTGAAATACCTTAGCTTTGAGTATCTATTTCTATATCTCTATTTCGAAAAACGTTTGTTTTCGTCTGCTCTTTCTGTCAATCAAATACACTTATTAGAATTCTCCAAGTTCCGCTTATCAATCCGCACTTGTTGTTGGAGGTGTGCTTATGCTGTTGGCATGAATAGAAAGATGGTGGCAACAGTTTGTCTTCCAAGATCTCATTCTGGAGGTGGTGTATTGGGTCGCACACGACTTTGTTGTAAGTGCTGGATCTAACTTTTAAGAGGCTTTTTCGGCGACTGAGAAGCCGCCTAATAGTTTTGGTTGCGCAATTAATGAAGTGGTATTACTTCTCACGAGCCTAAGGCTTCATCATTATAACCCTGTATAGTTGCTAGGAGAAGTCCGTAAGAATCTTGATTTGTACGAGATTACAGCTCAGGGGAGATAATGAACCGACAAATTACAACTAACTACAAATTTGAGAACTCGAAAACACGGACTTGAAGATTGGATAACATCTGAACTATGTATAATTAGGGCGTTTATCTTTCACCGTGAGAACATCTACAACTCTAGTACACTATGTGGCAGAGATGAATAGGCTTAATTGATAGATTGCAAAATTTATTTATATATTAGATTGCGTCCTACCAGAATCCCATCTGAGCTGTATCGCCAATACAATCCATTTACTTTTCATTATTCAATAATTTTCATATTAAATATAATTCTCTAATTTAAATAGTCTCCCGCATCTCATCAACCTTTTCCGAAAGTCTCGTTCTGTCCTCTTCCAGGCATGCCTGAACATTGAAAATCATCAACTCCTTGTTTACCTCCTCAAGAAAGACAACCGTTTTTCTGATGTGTTCAAACAAATCAGATTCTGCTATGGAATGGTGCAGATGTTTGCTTCCTTGGACATACTTTAAGAGATTGGTTATCAACAGAATATTGCTTCTGAATTCGTTCAATTTGATACCAAAGTCAAACTTGACCACTATTCGAGAAGCGACCATTTTGCTCAAGGACATCATGTTGAATCTGATGACTTTAAATAGTTTCTTGTACCAAAACAACGAGCAAGCCAAAGACAAACGTGTCACAGGTTTTCTAACCCCCGAATGTTGGTTTTCCTGATCAACTTCAACATCAGCATTTGAAGTTAGAATTGAAAAAGAGTTGGAAACAAATTGCAAGGTGAACTGGAATGATTCGCTCGGAGAAAGTTGGTCAAGTTCCACAAGCAAATAATAGTAATTTAAATTGATCAAGTCTGTGTAGTTCTTCAATAGCAGTGATTCGCTATACACTTGATGGACAACTCCACTGATACCAACTCTCCATTTCTCAATTTCAGAGGACAAATTCACCAATTTTTGTTTATCCTTGTCGTTAGACAAATGCAATTCAAGAATCTTCTCTTGTATTCGGGCATACCATATCTCATGTGTAATTAGTACTTGTTCTTCACATTCAAAGTACTTGTTGGTTAATGGGTATTCTAAAGTAATAAATTTATCCTGAGGAGTCTGAGCTGGCTTGTTCAATAACAAGCTCAACTCCATCTCGATATTGTGAATAGACCAGAAAAGTCTCTGTTTGCGGAGATTGTCTGTTGCCTTGTAGAGGTCCAATTGAAGAGCCAATCTGTTCAAAACACCCACAAGAGTCCAGCAGTTTTGTTCGTTCAACGTCGTGATGCTGTAGATTGTGAGGAGGATAATTAATTGTAAGTTTTGAAGTTCCTCTTCTTCGTTATTCTGTCCATTAAAGGTGAAATCTAATCCGTCCACAATGGACTCTATTATAGACTCCTTAAAGAATTTATGGAAAATTTGTTCGTTGTTATACGAATCATATATTATGCAGCCAATACTCATCACCACATAAATGTCCAAGTTTACTATGGCTTCCTTGTTAAAGTCGATCTTGACAAATCGTTTCATGAACTCTTCCTTGTTAACGAGTGGATATTTTGATCCGTAGTTCTCAAAGTAATTGTACACAAATGTTGCTGAAATATAATTCTTCATAGGTAATAAAGTGATGAAATCATCATTGAGATTTGTCTTTAGAGGATGGAAGAGTTTCTTGGTCAGTTTTTCAGCAAGTGTTTCATTGTGTTCTCTTGTTCTTCTAGCCATACTTGAAAGAGCAGCAGAGGGAACTTTTCTTGGTCTAGATAAATCGTGAGCTGAACCAGCCCTTGAATAATCAGGAGTTTCGTCAGCAAGTAGAGACGACACAGACACTAATTTATGTGCTACAACCAGTTTATCACCATTAGAATCCTTTTCAGTGGCTTCGATGTGGAAAATCGTAGACGAAGCAGTGGCATTACTATGTTCTACTAGATCAGACTCGATTTCATTGTGGTTTTCATCACTGTTCTGAATCAAATCGATGGTGTTTTCGATATTATTCAATCCTGCCTTTTTCCTACGCTTACGTTTGTTAGATCTGGTTACGTATTCGCAGTCAAAAAGTCCTTTGGTACATGTAGAACATTTGGGATACTGTCTGGAACATTTTTTTTTTAATCGATAACAACGAATACAATTGCTGGGGTGGTGAGTATCGGGGCTTTCTATGGGGTAGTTGTCTGCCAGATCCAGGGATAATTTTGCAGTACTTTCTGATGGTTGTTGGTCTCGTTTGTTGTTGTAGAAAGTATGTAGATTTGATTCGTATCTGTGGGAATCAGCTGTGTTGTTAACAATAGCATTTCCATTGGTGACATTAACGTCCAGATTATTAGTTATAACTTTACTATTGCTGGTGCTAATTTTAATCGTGTCGCTATTGTTGTTATTGTTCGTATCGTCACTAACTTCGTTCCCTTCAGCTGTAATACTGGGCTTCTTCAACTCAGGAGATGAACTCAAGGAAGACGAACTCGAGTTGACAAAATCCGACTTCGCTTGTTCTGGTTTCTTTTCTATGTTCGAACCGTTAACGATTTTACTTTCTGGTACAATATGTTGACTCAACCTTTTTGTTTGGTTTTCTTGAATCTGCCGATTATCTTCTGGCAGATTCTGATTGTTGTTAGCTTGGCTGGATAGCTCTTTCAGATGAACTCGCAAGTTGGACTGGTTGAGCTGGATGTTGTTCAAGCGGAACTTGCTGGCAACAGTGCCATTGCCCATCAGCTTGCGGTAGTAAAAGTCCATGGATAAACGAGAAAACCTGAAGTTGGAAAGTCTGGTGGTGATGACAAAGATGGAATAAGTGTCCGGATTGGTGAGATTCTTCACGCTTTTGAAAATTTGTGAAGAATAAAGAAGTATAAAAGTCAAAGCCAGAAAGACAAAGATCAGCAGCCGAGAGGGAGCTAACAATATCAACAATATAGCTAACTGTGATGTGTCCACGGCTAATCAAATCCACAGTGTGGAGCTGATAATGAATTTTTTTTCCACTGGTCGGGCCTTAATGTGATCGGATTGTGGACTAATTAGGACATGTCAGATGACCACAGGCACTTTCCAAGTGTGGAACGCCCGCTGCACGTGATGTCGGTGCATGTTGTGGCCCGATCCGATGTGGAATGAGCCACATGTTAGATATGGACCTTGTTCTTTCCTTCTAAGAAAAATGAACATTTCCATTCCTTATACTGGACACCTTTTCCTGCCCGACATACTCAAAAAAAAGAATCCCATAAGTCATACCTTCAACAATGTTCGTTAAGTGAAGAAATCAATTTCATTATTCTGTATATAGTTTGTCACGTGTGTTTCTCAATAAAGTACTCTTCTATTTATGAATACGGAGAACAAGGACCACCACACTTAGAATACGAACAGGGTCCTATCTCAACAGTCATTATACATACATCCAGTTCTATTTTACATCCCAGTCACAAAACTACTCCAAATTTTTATGCCACGTCTCCATCGTTCAAGTAAGGTACTGCATGTAACAATGGCATGTACTTCGCCTTATCTAATACTTACAGACTGGCTGCGAATGTAATTCAACTAGTCTCGTTCTTATTATTGTCTCGCAAATGAAGTGTGATATTTGACAGTATTAATGGGAAGTACAAGACTCTGGTCGAAAAGTTATGCAATGCTTTCAGTATTTGGAAGGATAGAAATAGTTGTTCAAATATGGTCAATAATGCCTGCCTGGATAGCTAATATTCTTCATACCTTTGCTTTACTTCATTGAAGAATCATTTTTTGTGTTTTAACAAATCATATTTCATTATATTAACAAAATTCTTCTACAGCCTCGTTCTACAATCTCTTTCACGTTACAGCATTAGCATGCGTATCTTCATGAACTATGTACAATGGCTATATCTACAATGTCTAAGCCAATTCAGTGGCTTCGGTCTGGCTCTGAGCAGCCTCCGTTTGTCTCAATTTGGCGAACTCTTCTACAGCCAACTTACTTACCTCATCCAACAAAATGCTCTGGTCTCTGGGGTTGAATGGAGGCAAGGTGTCATGTTCAACCAAGTCGAGTCTCCAGTGTTTGTCCTCGCCTCTTCTCCAGGCGTTTTCCCACAATAACTTGGTACCTTCCAATTCGAACTCTTCAATAACATGAGCCAAGTCTGCTACAGCTTCTTGGGAATAGGTGGGTCTGTACTGGCCAGCGTACCAAGTGTTTCCGTCGTCGTTCTTCTTTCTCAACGCCTTGGCTTCTTTATGCTGAACAACATCACGAGCCTGTCTTAACTGAACCAAACCTCTGAAGGCAGCTCTAGCATGCTCAAAGTCCTGGAAGGTGGCTACACACATGATTCTCCAGAGATCGGATCTTCTGGATGGCTTTCTGTTTTCCCAGTTGGGACGGACAAACTGCTGGTCGATTTGATCTTGGTGAAATGCTGGAACTTGTGAATATAAAACTTGCCCACTGAACATGTTCTTGAACAAAAACACCTGGGGTCCAAGGTTCTTCTCGTGTTGTAACTCTGCTACACTCTTGTTCTTGCCCTGAGCTATACGAGCACCCAAGACCTTCCGGGCCTTGAGCTGCTCGATGAGGTGCTTCCTCATCTTCTTCTCTGCTCTCAATCGCATGGGCATGGTGAAGTTGTTGGTTCAGTGATTGTGGTTATTGTATAAATTGAATTGATAAAGAGAGTTTATAGATAGATTTTCAAAATTTTTCAGCGTCGTGCACAGCTTTTTTTCACTATGGTGTTACTTGAGAAAAGTGCGAGTAGAGAGCGAGAAGAAAAACGAGAGAAAAATGAAAACGCACAATAAACAACGAAGTGATATTTAAGTCCATGGCTACATACATTTAGATTAATAATAACTACGATATATTCTCACTTTACTATCTATATCATAATTATCTACTACTATGGGGAAAAATGGAGCTCCATTCAGCTCAGTGCAAATCTCTTCAGCGCGACTTAACGTTTGAAAATCTCAGCTGAAATCAGCTGATTACTGTCACGCGACTTTCTCCAATTCAATACAATAATCACTCTGATCCAAAAACACAATTGTAATCCTGTTTACTCTTATTCCATTGTATTTCTATTCCGTATCCACTCTCTACCTATTCTGTTTACACTAATATCCCAGCCAACTACTTTCGTTCTTTCACATGCAATGCTCGAGTCCATTGTCATAGTAGTGCCGTTCTGTGCTACTACGTATTCACTCTACAAGTACATCTACAACCATAACCTCATCCAGACATATTCGCATCGTTTGCACGTTCCAAAGGCAGAAATCAACGATTTTATAGCTTTTAAGCTCATTCGCACTCACCACTTGGATATTCTCCCTATCAACGTGGAAAATGACGAAGACACGGATGAATCTGAGCAGAAGTTGCAGAACTCTGATCTTTATAACAGCCCATCATCTACCTCGCTAGCCGACAAAAGACATAATATGCTTATCGGTCTCGTCTTCAGCATCACCATCGCACTCAGTGTGCTGCTAATGGTGCTAATTTTGTGTGAATTGATAGACTACTTGTCTGAAGAAACTAGACTTTACTACATTAGATGCACCATCAACTCATTGGTATTTCTTCTCACTTTGGCCCAGCCGTTTCTCATAGTGAGCCTCTTTATCAATAACACCATAGTTCCCCTGTATAAGTCGAGCGTGCTGAAATTTGTTCAGACAGTTGCTCTTTTCTTGTGTTGGTTGCTAGCATTGCACAAGTGTGGAGACCTATCTCGTACTTTCACTCCACGCACTGTGTCCACGAATTCTTCTTACAACCAGAACACCAAGTCTATTGTAGAAAACATGATCAACGAGATATCCATCGCTGGAATCACGATCTTGGCAGTATTGTCCGGAATAGGTTCGACTTCCACTCCGTATAAGCTATTTGCTTGGCATAAACTTAGATCCAGAATTAAAGGTAACAACAACTCGAAACCTGACAAAAATGTAAAAGCAACAGAATCGCGAGAAGTAACAGAATCTGACATAAACGCTGCCATCAGATACTACAACAATACATGTTCGCTCGTAACTCGTAGAGAAGCCGATTTGGATCGACTTGTACATAGCAAAAGTGGCACCATCTACAACTTGCCCAATAACGATTCTTCAGACAACATGCTTAAGTTCAATGGAGCACAGCATTCGGTGCCTAATTCTCCTCTGAAAAAGAGAAGTCTCGGAGTTCTACTCCACAAAGTGCAATCTTTCGCATCGCTAAATTCTGCAGAGAATCTGGAGCAGTCTGAGCTCTCTAGTGAAATAAATTCGCTAAAGAGTTTGAAAAAGAATCTCTACGACGACATCATGAACCACATCTCTCTCTATTTGGAACAGAGGCAGAGGCTCGCGGTCCGAAATGACGATTTGCTCAATTTAGTGTTCAAATGGGGCAATCTAGCCTTTGGAGCCTATTGTGTCTACAGAATAGTGAATGTGATTGTCATCCGTATACCGATGATGATTTTGTATAGACAGACTACTGGTGATGAGTACGACATACATAATGAGAAAACCAACGTCATTATAGAACATGCTCCAGAGCCAACAGCACCAAGTACGTCCAAAGATGCTCTTGCGACTACGCTCTCGAAAATGATTCTCTATATATTCCACACTCTTCCCGTGACCGAATCGCAGTTGATCAACTTGTTCAGCTTTGTTCTTTCTGGAACTTTGTTCGTCTGTTCCTTCTCGAACGTCTTGATGACGTTCAGATCATTTGGACGTTTTCTCCCAGCCAGCGTAGGCTCCAATTTGAGCAAGAACTGGCTAAAGCATTTGATAATATCAGAGCTTCTCGGTGTCTATGTGATAGCCACTGCGCTCTTGATACGTACCAATCTCCCCACCAACCTCTCTCAGCAGGTTTCGAAGATCCTCTCCCTCTCAGGAAGTGCCATTCGCAACCCATCCTTTGCCATGAAGGAAGTAGAGTTTATAGACAACTGGTTTGATAAGGTATTTGCAATCTCCTGTATCTTCACAGCTCTACTGATAGCGGTGCGGAGAGAATTGGACGGAGATAGTCAAATCTACGATCTGGAGAGCTACGACGAGGAACTGTTTATAGAAAGCAATATTTACAAGGCTGCCTGAATTTTCAGGTACAATGCACCGAAGTCATACTCTTCACATGTAATTCAGAAGCAAATAAGAGAATAAAACAAAATCGGATATTCAATTGTACGAATAATTCCTGGCTATAGAAAACTTGCGTTGTGTACACTGTTAGCTGTAGCCGACTCCCCACATGGAGAATCGAACATCTTGATATTTCCGTTAGTATCATGCTGATAAAAACTGGGGTAGCCGCACATATGAGAATTTCATAGCTCCGATTCAGCCTAGCTGTACAATCTAGTAAGACAAGCAATTCACAGAATATGGAAAGGTAGCTAGCACGCTAACTCCGTTATTGTGTCCTTAATGGAAAAATGTCAGACACGCTCCTTATGATGGCTACTTTGTTTCCTTAAAGCCTCGGGCATTTCACATGCCTAGATCCTAAGCGAGACTTACTCAAATAGGTTATAATTTTCATATGGTTATTTTTCATATGGGAATATCCCTGGCACACTATATATATATATATATATGTGGAAAGTTGCCTACACGTATGGATCCTACTTTAAGATTTTGAGATAGTTGTAGACATTCAACAAGACCGTTTCAAGTCCTAGAACTCGTTACATACCGTTAGTGCGAAGACCATAATGTCCGTTGTCACTATAACCAGGGAGTCCCATAAGGACCCTTCCCACTTCAGAATCAAGCATGATATGGCTGACCATGTTCTTGGACCCAATGCGTACGTCACGAAGTCTGACAAGTTGCCTACTTTGCACACCAGCTCTAAAGTAACCATTATTGGAGGAGGCTTGGGAGGCATGAGTGCAGCCTTGACTTTGAAGAAATTGGGAGAAGAAGACTTCGTCATTTTCGAGAGATACGACAACTTCGGAGGCACCTGGTACGTCAACACGTATCCAGGCTGTGCTTGCGATATTCCAGCAGTGTGGTACTCTTTCTCTGGCGAGTTGAATACTAACTGGAGTCGTGTCCAACCTCCACAATATGAAATGGAGGAGTATATTCTCACGGTTGCTGAGAAGCACAAACTCAGAAATCATGCTAAGTTTAAATCGTCAGTTACCAAGCTTCAGTGGAATGACGACGCATCGAATTGGACCATTTATGTTCGTAACGAAGAAACTGGCCAATTAACCATTCACACCTCCAAAGTGGCAGTAACTTGTAGTGGAGGTTTGGTGTATCCCAAACAATTCGATGCCAAAGGTTTGGAGAACTTCGGAGGAAAGTACATGCATTCTGCACTCTGGGACCATTCCGTAGACTTCAAGGACAAGAAGGTGGTTGTAATTGGTAATGGCTGTTCTGCAAATCAGGTCGTTCCAGCCTTGTTGAAAAGTTATAACGTCAAATCGATCACGCAGGTGGTTAGATCTAGCCATTATATCTCTCCTCCAGTTCCATCCTACCTCATGAAGCTCTACCTGTTATTGTCGTTCTCGAGATTGGGGTTGTTGCTTGTTCGTTACCTTGTTGTTTTCGTAGCCGAAACGAGATATCCTCTTTATAGTGGAAATGGATTACTTTCCAGATTGGTCAGAAGGATTAGAACTGCGGTTGCTATCAAATACATGAAGACTGCTCCAGAGAAGTATCACAAGATACTTATACCAAATTTTAAGATTGGGTGTAAGAGAGTTATCTTTGACTACGGCTACATTCCTTCTTTACATGACCCCAGGATGGACCTTCGTAATGACCCAATAGACCACGTTTCCAAGGAAGGACTTGTTTTGAAGTCTGGAGAAGTAATTGAGACCGATATAATTGTAGCTTGTACCGGATATAAGCTTTCCCAGAGTTTCTATGCGTACGAAATTATTGGTCGTAATGGCACCAACATTGGTGAGATCTGGAAGAAACAAGGTCCTAGTGCTTATAATACCATATCTGTGAGAGACTGTCCTAATTTGTTCACAATTGCTGGTGCCAACTCTGCTACTGGACATGCTTCGGTGGTTATGGCAATCGAAAACTCGTGCACATATATGTCCAAGTTTCTTCCAAAGATCCTTGACAATACGTACTCGTCTGTTGTCGTCAAGACAGAAAAGTACAACGAATTTTTCAGCCATATCCAGAAGAGATTAAAATCACAGGTGTTTGGTTCGGCATTTGGTGGTTGTGTTTCCTGGTACGCTGAAAATGGGGTCAACTTCACGGCTTATCCGTACTCGCAGGTTCATTACTGGTGGAAGATGAACCATCCAGACTACGATGCTTATGATTATGTCAAAGCTGAAAGCAAGAAAACCAAGTAAGTTCTACGAATGTGCATTCAATATTACTGTGTGTTAGATTTGGGTAGAGTATTTTTTTTAGTTGTAGCGATCAATGAAATACATTGAATGATTCATCCCATTAGGCTGCGAAAAAAAATGGCACTAAATTATCTGCTGATGCAAAAAATATTTGCTCTCGGGAAACGGAAACAATGCACTTATACCAAATCAGAAATTCTTTTTGCGTTGTTCAAGTCAATAGAAAATAGAAAATAAACAACGTTACTCATGACAATAGTGTTTGTATAGGCTCGTTTCGATAATATGTATTTAAATATGACTCAAAGGTTCTACATTGCTATATATACTCTAGCTTTCCTCTGGCCATTTTATTTTCTCTCCCTATTCTTACCTAACCGAGCTCCCTAAAAGTTATCACTTTTTCGAAGTTCTGCGCTACTCTCCCTAATTCTCACTAATTCTTAGTGATTCACTCCACTAATTCTCCCTAAACCCTCACTAGTCGTGTGGACACCATTGTGAAAAATTTGTGAGTCAGTATCCTCTATCACCTACACCATACGTGGAAGTCAACTCTCTCCTTCCGAGCCAATTGGATCCTCCAGCCATAGACAGAACTTGTCCCTTACATACTAGGAACACTCCCAGCCCGACCGCAACAATTACTCTATTTTCCAGGTGTTACCGATATAGCAGACCGCACTACCGTTTGCTCATCTCCAGAATGTCCATTTCCACTTCCAGACCTGCCACCGACATCCCGTTTTCAAGAGAGTCGTTGGAACAGGTGTTGAAGAGACGTTTCTTCTTTGCCCCTGCCTTTGACATCTACGGCGGTGTTTCCGGTTTGTACGACTACGGTCCTCCAGGCTGTGCTTTCCAGGCCAATGTCATCGACACATGGAGAAAACACTTCATTTTGGAAGAAGACATGTTGGAAGTTGACTGTACCATGTTGACCCCACACGAAGTGCTCAAGACCTCCGGCCATGTTGACAAATTTGCCGACTGGATGTGTAAGGACTTGAAGACTGGCGAAATCTTCCGTGCTGACCACTTGGTGGAAGAGGTTTTGGAAGCCAGATTGAAGGGTGACAGAGCCGCCCGAGGCATCGAGGAAAAGATCGAAGAAGAAGATGAAGATAAGAAGAAGAGAAAGAAGAAGGTCAAGGAAGTCAAGAATATCAAGTTGGCTGACGAAGTTGTGGCTGAATACGAAAATGTTCTTGCCCAGATCGACGGTTACTCTGGTGAACAGTTGGGCCAATTAATCCTAAAGTATGAAATCAACAACCCCGCTACTGGTGGTAAGTTGGAGCTTCCAGTAGAATTCAACTTGATGTTTGAAACAGCTATTGGTCCCTCCGGAGCCATCCGTGGTTTTTTGAGACCAGAAACTGCCCAGGGTCAGTTCTTGAACTTTGCCAAGTTACTCGAGTTCAACAACGAGAAGATGCCTTTTGCCTCGGCATCTGTCGGTAAGTCGTTCAGAAACGAAATCGCCCCAAGAGCCGGCTTGTTGAGAGTTCGTGAGTTCCTCATGGCTGAAATTGAACACTACGTCGATCCAGACGATAAGAGCCACCCCAAATTCAAAGACGTCCAGGACATCAAGTTGCGTTTCTTGGCCAAAGATGTCCAGGAATCTGGTTCCACCAAAGTGGTGGAGAAGTCTGTTGGTGAAGCTGTTGCTTCAGGTATGGTGGACAACCAGACTTTAGGTTACTTCCTTGCCAGGGTGTACCAGTTCTTGACCAAGATTGGTGTAGATGCCGACAGATTGAGATTCAGACAACACATGAGCAATGAAATGGCCCATTATGCTTCTGACTGTTGGGATGCTGAATTGCAGACCTCTTATGGCTGGATTGAGTGTGTTGGATGCGCTGACAGATCGGCCTACGACTTGAGCGTACATGCTGCCAGAACGAATGCCAGTTTAGTTGTCAGACAGCCATTGCCTGAACCAATTACTGTTGAGAACTACGAGGTAGACATCGACAAGAAGAAGTTCGGTCCCTTGTTCAAGAAGGACAGTGGTGCCATCCAGAAATGGTTGGGTTCCAGATCGCAATGTGAATTGGAAGATTACTCGAAGGAATTGGCTGACAAGGGCAAAATCGAATTCCAGGTCAAGGATGTTGAAAAAGCTGTAGAATTGACTTCGGAATACATCAAAATCGCCAAGGTCAAGAGAACAGAACACATCCGTGAATTCACTCCTAACGTTATCGAGCCATCTTTCGGTATTGGTCGTATTCTCTACTCCATTTTTGAACACCAGTACTGGGCTAGACCTGGTGATGCAGACAGGGGGGTGTTGTCTCTTCCTCCATTGGTTGCTCCAACCAAAGTGCTTTTAGTCCCATTATCAAACTCTGCTGAATTGCAACCTATTGTCGCTAAAGTGTCAGCCTACTTGAGAAAGCAACAGATCCCATTCAGAGTCGATGATTCCTCGGCTTCTATCGGTAAGAGATACGCCAGAAATGATGAGTTGGGTACACCTTTCGGTATCACCATTGACTTTGACTCCATCAAGGACGAGTCTGTCACCTTGAGAGAAAGAGACTCTACCAAACAAGTCAGAGGCTCCTTTGAAGAAGTTATTGCTGCTATAAAGGAAATCACATACACCGCTACTACATGGACCGAAGGTACTTCCAAGCTTACTCCTTTCGCGTCTCAGAGCAACGACGCTTAACTTTAGTCGATTATACGATTTTAGATTCTATACTGTTAATACGATACTTATTTCATGAAACTATACAATTGTAATACGAAGAAAATACTAGTAGAATAGCGATACAAAAGTAGTAGAAATTTTTTACCAGCTATTGCTGTCCACCAAAGATTTCTTCCAAGAAGGCATCAGAGTTTGGTTGTCTGCCCAAGAGCTCCACCAAATTGTCGATAATTTCGCGCGATCCACCTCTCTTCAAAATTATATCTCTGTATCTGATACCGTTTTCAACATTCATAGGATCCTTCTTGAACAAACTGTAGTAGATATCAGCCGAGTACACAGAGGAGTACAAATAACCGTAGTAGCCACTTTCATAACCTCCAGCAATATGGCCAAATGAAGAATAGCCCTTGGTAGGAATATGGTCGCTGTCAACTAAAGCAATCTCGTCACGCATCTCGTTCCATTCCTTAGTCAAATCTAAGGCATCCAATTCCTCTTTGGTCGCAGTTGTATGAAGCTTCATATCAAAGAGCCCAAAGTGCAATTGACGTAAATTGAATAAACCAGTATTTACGTGCTTTGACTTGATCAATTGGTCAATCAACTCATCGCTGATTGGCTCTCCAGATTGAAAATGGGAAGATAAATTTCTAAGTTCGTCTTTTGACCAAGTCCAGAACTCCAACATTTGCGATGGCGTTTCCACAAAATCTCTCTCCACGTGTGTACCATGGAATCTACCATACTTGGTCTTGGACAAAATATTGTGGACACCATGACCCAATTCGTGGAAGAAAGTTGTGACTTCGTCATGTTTTAACAATGATGGCTTTTCAATTGTAGGCTTGGTGAAGTTACATACTAAGGTAGTGACAGGAGTGTGTCTGGTAACTCCGTCTTCATCCAAGAAACCAGGACCAATTCCAAAGTTAGCAGCATGACTATACTTACCTTCTCTTGGGTGCAAATCAAAGTAAATCCAACCCATGAACTCCAACTTAGGTTCGCCGGATTTGATATTTTGGTACACGGCAAACTGTTTGACATCTTCATGCCAAGTAGCTCCATCCGCTGGCTTATCGATTTTGACAAACTTCATATCAAACAAAGTCTCGTAGAAGCCAAGCATCTTTTCAATAGTAGCATCCATGGGGAAGTACTCTGAAATTTTGGTATTATCGACCTTGTATTCCTTTTCCAACAAGAGTTCATTGTAGAAGTTGGAGTCCCAGATATAGTACTTATCCTGTTTCCCCAATCCCCTTGTAGTCAAGTCCTTGTTCTTGAACTCAATCATATTGGCAAGTTCCTTTTGGCCAAGTGGTACCAACTTGCTCTTCAAGTCATACAAAAAGTCCAAGACATTCTTCTGGTTCTTAGCCATTCTATCTTCCAAAACGTACTCGCTGTAGGTAGAATAGCCCAATTTCTTAGCCAACTCGAATCTGGTCCTGATGATCAGATCCAAGATCTCCGCATTCGCTGGACACTTGTTCTGGTTGGCAATGAAAGCTCTCTTTCTCGTTTCTTGGTTTGTGGCATGTTTCAACACGGGATGAAGATCAGGGTACTTGAAAGTCATCTTGTGTTTTTGAACACCTTCTTCTTCAACTTTTTCATACTGATCTACTACATCTTTAGGTACGCCAGCCAATTCTTCAGAGGTGAAAAGAATAAAATCTTTTTCTTCATTCATGTTCTTAGAAAACTTGACCGATAAAGTCGACAACTCCTTCTTCAACTTCTTTATATCTTCTCGCTGTTCTTCGGGCAAAGCCAAACCGTTTCTCTTGTAGTACTTAACCACCTTATCGACCAATCTCTTCGTTTCAGGCTCAACGTCATTTTCATCCTTGATGGACTCGTACAACTTGTTGAACACCTCGAAAACATCTACTCTAAGGGATTGCTCAATGGATGCCTGTTCCAATTGCTCTTCGGCTCTGGTAGAGGCGTCTCTCAAGTCCTTGGATGCAGACACATACTGATAGAAGGTGATTTGGTTCTCCAAAAGCGCATTCTTGTGCAGATATCTGGCATAGGGCTTGACGACATTCTCGATGGTTGGATTCTCGATTGTAGCGATATAATCGTAGGTCTCCTTCTCTTCTTCGACCAATTGGTTAGCGAGTCTTTCAAGATCCTCTACAGTGTGATTCCATAATGGATACGATTCTTTTGAAGCTATAGTAATGAAATCAGTAGTCATATCGAAAGTTTCACTTTACTCTACTTTCCTTTTATTTGCTTTAAAATCTGAAAGTGGAAATAGGTCACAAGTGAATTGGTAGAAGTCAATTGGTCTCAAATCAAATGGTCGGGCGTAATTGTAGATATTTAAACCTACGGTATGATCTTTCAAGAATTTTTCAAACAAATCCTACTCGCATTTGCCATTATGTGGAGAAATAGCCAACTTATGCACTCCTTAGTTTTGGCTCCAGTGCCATAGCACTATGCGGCAATCATATAGTTGAAAATCCCACGCCCCACGTCTATGGCTCTAGCGATTTTGGTGCATGTGCACTTATCTATTAATGTTGTAGATCATCTTCGTCGCTTGGCCCATCCCGTGAAATATTTTCGGTTATTTTGGTATGTGGCCCCAATGCTATCGTTAGCTTATTCCATATAAATTTCGCCCCGTATATACCTTGGTTATACCATATGCAACATATATGTATGATTGCTCTCATTGCATACTTCCAGTTCTTCTATATGTTTTCTCTAGATTAATGGATCTTTGAATTCTTATCTAATCCGCCGACCTTTTCTTCTTTCGTTTTCCAATAATTTGTATATGGATAATGACTCTGTTGTCTCCCTTGATTTTTAAGAACGCGAACCAGGTTGGAACTGCCTGACCAACAATTAGTAGTATAATCCACAATATATAATCGCCGGTAACGTACTTTGACACAACATACGCAGAAGTTGTCCACATTATGTGAAATAGAAGGTAGTGGATATTGGAGTTACAGTTGAAGCCATTGAATAGAGCAAAGGTATAGAAAGGGATGATTAGACTGAGAGTATAAAAGTATAGGGAAACTATTTCGTGTACAATCATGTGTTTATCGGAATGATGAAGTAGTACAAGCTTCTATTCAGTCTACAAATTATCAATAATTTTCCATCTAACTCCCTAATCTGATAATCTTTGATATTCAATCTTGTCAATTTCGGGCAATATGATCACAAGGTTTCACTGTATTTGATTGTTTCCTTTCTACTGTCTTTCAATTGAACTTGGATAAGGAAGTAGCTGTGTGTTTTAAATAATTTTGCAACAAAATTGTTGATTGTAGGAGCCTATATGTAGGATTTGCATCTTTCTAAAACCAACATCTTCTGGTGATTGGAAACATGCTTTAGAGAGCCGTTCATAGCATATTTGAATAATTCAAAACTATAGCATAGTAAAAGTCTATGAATCGGAAACAGAATTAAAATTGAGATATGACATCTTATTCCAGATCATTTGGACAAAAACAAGCGAAATCAATAAACTTCCATACAAGAGCCAGTTTTTCTATACTGTTTCATGAACACAAAAATAATATCCCTTAACTAATAATTTTGTTTCGTGAGTCTTCAAGGCTTTATAAGGGTGATTGCTACCTAATGATATATAATAAAACTGTCCTACTGATACAAATATAGAATTATGATCATTATCTACCAAATCTTTTATCGGCGCTACCAGTTACTTTAGAAAATGACTGTATAGTGAAACAAAGTAATTTTATTCCAAGAAATTAGGGCGTGTGGTCTAGTGGTATGATTCTCGCTTTGGGTTACATTTAGGAATTCTAAATTCAGACTACAAACATGCGAGAGGCCCTGGGTTCAATTCCCAGCTCGCCCCATTTCATTTTTTTGCGCCCATTCTAACCTAGTTGACACATCCATTTACTAGTTGTACAGTATTCCTTATGATGCATTCATATCTATTATTATGATAATAAAATACTAATTACAAAAATCTATGACAGGTGGCTGGTTTAGATAACAAACACCTCCACCAATTTTCCAAAATCAAGGCCATCACCACTGTTGATGTCGAAGATCTTTATGCCGTCCAAACTAAAGATCCCTTTCGAGATTCCTATGAGCTTAATTTCCGTTTCGAAGACGGTATTGGAATCTAAGGGTCCTATGCGAATGTCGTTGTTCAATATGATAACACCGTTGGTGTTCATCTTCAACGAATTGTACAACGAATAGAGCTGAAATTTGTTGTACACTATGATATCGTTACTGGCAGTGGTGTCTCCTGTGATAGCGTCTGAATTAAGCAAGTTAGTCGAAGACACGTTATTGGAGGTTGTTCCCGAGTTGTAGATGGGATTGAAGTTGATGGGATTTTGCACGAGAAGTGATAAGTTCAACCTATTGGGAGAATTGTTGATAGCCTGTATTTTCCAATTGATCACTTCTCCCAACTTGATATTCAACTTCCCTTTGAAGTTTAGTTTCAAGCCAGTCAAAGTGGAGTTATTGTTGGTAGTCAAATTAACAGTGACTGATGAAGCTGACGCCGCTGCCATGGACTTGTTCAGCTTCTTTTGAGAAGTCAGATAACCAGCAACACTAATGACAGAAGAGTTGGATCCCAATGTTCCCATGACATTGTTAGCACTGTACATATTGGGGTTCGGACTTTTGAGTTTGTAAAGACTGTTGATCATTGCCGACTTACGAGTGTTGTTCATCAATTTTGAAGCCTGCAATAATCCCAGAATTGGAACTAATGGTTGTGTTTGCAGTGTACCCTGTGACTGTTGTGAATAGGTGTTTGTAGTCTTCAATGAGCTGTTGATGGGTGGGGCTATGATGCTAAAGTCTAGATATGGCGACCACGAAGTGGTAATAATGCCACTGACGTTTTCGTAGGTCTCTAATTTAGGAATGTACTTTTGGATCTGGACGACGAGTTTGATATTCACAGGACGGCTGAACATATAGTTGTTGCTGTCTGCGTTTTTTAACTCCTTGTCCAAGACCTCGTTGTTAGTTAGCTTGTAAGTTAAGTTGATAGAATCCAGCGACTTAAACCTCAAGGGGAATCCAAGACCATCTGCCTTGACTTCTTTAATATCTCCATACTTGAAGTCCATAGACAAACTCGAGATATTGAAATAGTATTCGGGGGTATTGCCCAATATCTCTACAAGAAGCTTAGCAAGCTCATCAGATGATTCTATGTTCAACGTCGAGAAGAGCATGTTGTTACGTCCAGCTGATTTCGTAGATTTGATTCTGATAACCAATGAAATCGAAACAGGCACACGAATACTCGCTTTTATTTCATTGAGCAGCTGGGTAGTAATAGTGGTGTTTTCAAGAATAGAGTTGTCCTTTGCGTCGTTCACTGTGATTTCACTTGAGCTGTTATTAGATGTACTAACGTTATCAGGCTGTAAGCTTGTGCTACGTCTATGGCTGACAGGCTGAGATTTGAGCATTTTCTCAGAAAGCTCATAGTTGTCTACTTCGTCCTTTGCATCACTGTCTACAGATTTACTGATTTGGTTATTCATCTCGGCGAGAAGATTATTGGCTCTTCCTGGAAGATAATCCGGTAGGTATTCCTCTGATGAGTGGAGACTAAGAGTGCTCAATTGGAGATTGTCGTCGACTCCAGAATCGTGGATAGCACACAGCAAGAATAGGATAGGATTGGAAAACCGTCTTCGAGGATAAGTGATGGGAACTTCGAATCTCCAAACAGAGTAATGATTACCGTTAGCTTGTGATTTTATATTTTCAAATACCAAATCTTCTTCTTTCAACAACAAGTCTGCGATTCTGAAATTGTTCAAGCCATGATTTTCTTCATTTGTATCGACATTGTGAACTATGGTACCATTTCCATTATTAGTACCATTGTTAACTGAGCCAACAGAGGCTATATTAACGTATTGCTCAGGATTATGGTTCTCCACTATGTCTGCTGGAAGAATCGTCACGTCCAAATATACTTGGCTTCGGTGATCTGGCAATTCCTTACCCTCGTATATAATATAGCCTACTATTGATTCATCAAAGAAAACAATTCGCCTGGTTGCGGCACTGGGGTTGCAAACAAAGAGAAACTTGTCGATGTCCGTCAATCCCCGGAGCCGATCGGGGTTGGACGGGAGCACGATCGAGATGCTCATGGAGATTGGTATTGTCAATGTGGACTGGTAAAAGGATCAAAAAAAATAGAAACACTAACTTTCAGATCTATGCGCATAAACTTTGACAGTAATGCAGATAAATTATATCAATTTAATGGAAGTTCAGTAGAATAGGAAAGATTAAATGACAATGTGGATTGGCTATCTTATATATGTAGAGAACTGAAGAGGTCTGTAGATTTTCATCAAGTTATATAGAATTATGGCAGTTAAAAATGCGCATATTTTGTTATGTCTGAGATTAGTGTGCGTTTCTATACCTTTGCTACATTCTGTAGCTTATATATTATACCCCGAAATGGTATGCCATTCTACCGGTTGCCATCCTATACATTGGTATATCATTACACCATTACACATATCCATGGCACATTTGTCTATAGTACATTTGTCTATAGCACTATTCCTTTTCATAAGTATATTGCGCTCACTTTATCAGTTTCGCAGCCAATTCTCGAAATATACATATATTATACAAGTCATTAACCGTTCCCATGCTATTCATAAATATTCTAATAGCCAATATAGAGACCACCATTCCGCTCATCAAGCTCATCAGCTATATATGTTACATACTCAGACTTGGGATCCCATCCTAGTTTGGCTGTGACTTGTAGATTCTTAAGAAAAGGCAAGCGACCCTCATTGATGGCCACCGCTAAGTCAATGGGATCCAATTTCGTCGACGTACCAAGCAGGCCACTGCTATTTATATACATAGTACGCAAGGGACGAAACGAATCCATGTAAAGCAAGTTCTCTTCGTCAAAGAATCGTGTTGATACATAGTCTACAGTCACTTCTAGTGTATGCAAATTTGGACAGAAACGAAACACATCGTCCAACGACTCTGTTTTAAGTCCAGGCATAGGATACTGGATGCGGAGCGACTTCAAGTTGCGACCAATTCCAAGGAGCAAGTTTCCAAGTCCTACGTCCAGTATAGCCGGACAATGAGCAAACTCCATCTGAGTAATGGTTAGTGGAAAGTGAGAGTCTCGTAAGAAATCGTCGCTTATACCTCCGGAAACTCTGAGATACGATAGCCTAGGTGGCCACTTGATAGATTTATAGTCGCTGATCTGGATAGAAGAGCGTGGAAACGACAAATGAGTGAGGTTGTGAAGATTTCTGATGGAATTGAAAAGTTCCTCAAGGTTGAGCGTTTCTGACACTAACCGGAGATCCAATACTTTCAACTGCTCACAGTTCTTCAATGCAATCAAAGGTCCCAAACCGAAACTGGTCTGAGGTGCTACAAAAGCTAGCAAATTTTTTCTTGATCTTTTCAAAAGTTTGGCCACAAAGGCGTTCTTGCCTGTTTGGATTATGTACGAAAGATCGAGTTCACGAATATAATGGCCGATAGTCTTGCTGCTCGAAATAGTTTCTACAAACGAGAAGAAGTTAGAAGCCTTGAGAACTGGGCATCTATATATAATGGGAATGATAAGCAAGTAGAACAATTTGCACACTCGTAAGAACCGTGGCTTGAGCTTGCCTTTTACATCAAGCATTTGGAATATACGAACCATGATTTCTACGGGAACCCTCATGAGACTATCTTCGTATCGCTGTACTTCTAGAGCCTCGTGCACTTGCTGAATGTAGTCCTCATTTCCGTTGTTGATGCAACATTTGAGAACGTCTATTTTTTCAAACTGAGATCTTGGCCATACTTTTGAATTCGTATACGTTATGCCACGTCCGAGTTCACTGCTATTTGTAAGCACATACACCGAACTGATATTCAAGTTTGATTTACGGGAAAAGTCCTTATAGTTTCCCTGTTGATCTGTATGGTTGCCAGCTTCAGAATCCAGCTCCTCGTCGCTCGAGTTGGCAGCATTGGCGAAGCTGGACTTGTAGACGTACCTCTTGTAAGGAGGACGTACTTTTTTTGGACGTCGTTTGTTGGCTATTTTGGCTTATTCAGATAGAAAATGGACCAGAGCTTTGAGAAGATGGCCGAATTCTTGAACTCTGATCGGATCCAGATGTAAATACCCAGAATCTCCAAAAGCCAATGATATGTAATCAGTTCGTTCTTCTTCTGACCGTGGCTTCGTAATAACGAAATATTCTTTAGTAGAGGAGATGTGACGCAACCCAATAATGCGACACTAAAATGCGACAGCTGCGAAAAACATTGGACTGAAAGAATTCAAGAACTGACAGAGGCAATAAAAGTTGAAAGAATGATAGCAATGAATATTAGCAATAATACAATTAATAATTTAGAGGTATCTAGTTCCCCTTCTCTCTATATAGCAACACAGGAGTACTCTCCTGATACGTGTTTTCTGTTGGGTCGAGGTCATAGCGCTGTACCAACTTTTGTAACAACACCTCGCGAGTTCTGTTATGTCGTCTACCATCACCTTGAACCAGCGATTTGCCAGAAGGCAAATGGAATTTTTTCATCCCCTGGAACAGTCCTTTTGACCTTGGAATAGAACCATTAATTCTATGATTTTGAATAGTGTCGTTTGTGTCTCCAAGCACAAGATATACTACATAAACCAAAGGATTCAACAAGAATAGTTTGATTAAAATTTTGGGGACAAAGAACATAACGCTAAAGTATAAACCAAGAATGCTCATAGGCAACTTGGTGAAAACAAGAAGCAAAAAACTCTTGGTATGTCTAATGGGATCCATATAGATCTCATTGAACTTGTCCATCCAAGCCATTATGGCACTGAAATTCAAGAAAATGTACTTGTTCATAATTTCAAAGACGAGCACCTTGATGATTTCTACCCTTCTGAAATAATCATCGTAATTCATTTGCATCTGTCTTTGCATAGCTGGAACAATTCTTTCCTCGATTATGTAACCAATAATCATGGGATTTCTCACAATTTCAGCCAATGTAACTTCACGTCTCAAAACCTTTATGAAATGTTTCGTCCTTTGTAACATTGTAGCATTATTTTCACCTGCACTGGCCATGGCTAGGCGGAAATCGGATGCAAGGTGCTCAGATTCATAGCCTACATTTGGATCCAATTCACTTTGAGCGTGATCTTGTGGCGGATAGAATTTCCTTGTTATTATGTGTTTGATAGTGGATGAAAATGGAAGTCCATGTAAAGAGAAGTTTCTATCCTTCAAATCCTGCGATTCTGACTGATAAAACACCTTTCGGGGATCCATCGAATCATCTTGTACAGCAAGAGAATTCATATCTTGAGAAACATCATGTTTCACTGACATTGATTCCACATCGGGCGAGCTTTCATGCTCAGCTTCAAATATCGTTTGCATTGGTGACTTCTTGAATCCATTCTCCTTTACCAATTTGGTGCTCTCAATTGTTAACGGAGACAAGCTATCAGCAAATGATTCACCCTGCGGACTAGTACTTGGAGAAGAAAGGTTCAACGGAAATGGCTTGACATATTTCATTTCTTTCTCCTTTTGCCTTACATTACCAAGTTCTTCTAGGGCTCTCTCCAACTTCGTTAGATTCGTGCTTATGTTTGCGAATTCGGCCTGTTGGGCTCCAGAAAGTTTTTCAATCATGGTCTTCTGCTCTTCCGACGAAACCTCGAGCTGTGAAATCTTGCGATTGCTCTCTTCGTTGTTTGCTCTGATCACATCGTTTAGCTGTTCTTGGTGGGTTTTGTATTCATCATGAGAAGCATTTATGGAAAAGTTAATAAAAAAGAATAATTTCTCGAAACTGTTTCTGAAAGTGTGCGCGAGTGATGAATCGTGATGTAGAGGTTTGGAAGGGAGAAACAAGTCCAAATTGCTTTCCGTTACCAAACCGTATTCAACTGAAGGAGAAACTGCGCCAACAGCGTTGTCAACAGAACTAATTTTGCTGAAAGCAGTGGAATCAGAGTCTATTGATACTCTCTGGAGGTTTTCCATCACTTGGAGAATGATTCTGAAAACAGACCAGAACTGAAACAAGCCGATATTCAAGTTGCTAAACACTAATTTACGTCTAGAGTCGTCTAGTATGACGTGATTACGAGTCCACACCATCAAAACCGAGGCAAACATCGACAAAAAAAGAGATGAAACCATGGCTAACTTCTCGTAACGAATGACTTTTTTCACCATTCGAATTGTAACCATTGTGGCCTCGTCGTGAGTTACGGATTCGTGGCTCAAATCATCGGACGAACCAATAATGCGAGAATTCACATGGTTTATGAGCCTCTGCCGTGTTTCCTGCAATTGAGATAGCCAGTCCCAGGGCCATTCCACGGCTGTTTTTACCAGCCAGCCAACGATAAAAATCATGAGTGCATCAGTAATGGCATTGGCGATAAAGTCTCCTGTCGACGTATCTACATCGCCGGATGGAACCACTACAGCTATAACAGACGGAAAAAGTACGACCACAAGTGTGAAGTACTTGAGCATGTTGAAGCGGCCGGTCCCTAGATGGTTGCTTCCCGTTTTTTGCAGCAGCCGCAAAAAAGGATGGATCACGGATTCAACATCAGAGCTCAATTCTGTGTCGTACGCGTCGGTGAACGAAGCACGCCTGCTAGACGATCCCAGACGGTTGCCGCCATTGCGTTTCCTGACTTTGGGATCGTTCTTTGAAATGTTGTGGAAGTTTTGGTTCAGATTTGTGTTCACATTTTGGCTGAAATTTTGGTTCTGACTATAATTCTGTTTATGGCCGCTCTGCCAATTGGTTGCAGGAGTTGCATTTGTGCTATACAAATCGGCTCTGCCAGCTCGCTTGCTCCTTGCACCTGGCAAGTCGTTCTTCGAGCCCATATAGTCTACAGCTATCGCCATCGAAGTTCAAGATGTCCAGCCTAAAGGTAAGAAGAAAGTATACGTATTCTCCCCGTCGATCTGTTGTTTATCATTTGTGCATATATTTTTATGCATCCGACCAGTACTATGTTTGATCCAAATAATATATGTCGACGCGCTACCATTCACGACCTCATCACATTCTCAGGTTCTGGAAGAATGGCCCTAGTGGAAGTTGCGATGTAGCTATGGCATGCAACAGGAACGTACAATGGTCACGGGTAGATTGTAGTGGAGAATGTGGGGGTGGTATTGAAGTATTTTTGGCGTATTTGTACGACGCATCGTGCTTGTTTATTGTGGTATCCTGTTACTCAGAATGTGTTCTCGGTTCGTTGATTTTTCATTGTCTAAAATTTTCCTCCATTCGCTTCTAATTTTTCGAATTCATTTCTCGTTACTCAGTTGTTATGCAAGTCGTCGTGTTTATCAAAGACAGCTAAGCATCGGCTGCAGACCGAGTTTCACATGGGATGCGAGGTCATTTTCCTCGCCTATATATCTTGATGATAGTCCACCAATATCCATCAAAGCAGAACCACGCGTTGATAAGAATAATGGCTAAACCTAATTTATTCTTTTGTAAACACGAAAGTTGGGTGGTAGCGACCAACAATGAAGCTTTGGTATGGTAGTTTGCTTCGCCTGGTAACGAAAATTATTTGATTTTTTCAGCGCGTCCCTCCTACCAAACAAAAGTTAGCACTTGTCCATATAGATTGTCAATTGGCCATGCAAAGATGTCTGAAGCGATTGACCGAGGCTTGGAATCTCCGTCGTATGTATCATTTTCGTACAACATTGCTCATAATCACATTTGGTATACCGCAGAAATGGTGTTTCATTGGAATTAATTCATGTGATCCCAATTGGTCCTGCTTACAATTGCATATTATCAAGCTTTCTAAGGGGATAATCCTCTAGTTGTCAACGCGCCGTGGTGGGAAAGCAAATGATAGTCCTTGCTATGGGTAGTAACCGTTGTGAAGAACGCAACTCTGTAACTAATTGTCTCTTATGAGATACAATGAGTGTATTTTGCCATATTTAAAAATAGTAGATATCTATTGGATGCCTGCGGCGGCCAACCTTTCGTAAATTGTGTAGACTCTGTGCATCTCGTATGCACATTGTCTCTTGCGTAGCATTATCAGCCAAGGATTGTAGATCACTGTTGGATTCAGGCTTGTGGCTTGGTGCGATGTTCCAATTACACACCAAGAGAATAGTCAATAGAAATATTCATATCAACATACGGTCCAGAAGCTACTAATTGAAAAGAACCGGCATGCTTAGTTGGAGACTCGTGCACGTGTATTTCTTGGTGATTAGATGATTTCTAAGACCAATATATGGATCGAAAGTTATGTTTAATTTGGCCCAATGAGGAAACTACAGCAACCATGCGGCAACCAAGATAACCACAACTAGAGAAAGACAATTTATATTCGTCACGCAATGAATGCACATATGCTTGCGAAGTCTGATGTTACTCCTTCTAGAAATAATACTAGAAGAGTAAGTGGAATCTATTTTCCTTTATTCTATAGTCTCTGTAACACCATTCGCATATGTCCTTGATCTATCAACTGAAGTCCAACTCTCAATATGAGTTCCTCAATGATGTTCCTACCATCTTCATACATTGTAACTCTCCTTTCCCTAGCAGAATCGAACTGCACCTACCATGAGGTGATGACGATGGCTGCAACTGATTGTTGACTACCTTCCTAAACGGGAATAATTGCATCTTATCTATATCCTGCATACATCACACGCAACTTTGAGAGCGCCACCACACGACATCTCGCCTCCGCGGAATTGAATTGATAATTCCAGTGGAGCTGAGTTAGCGGCACGTGACACAGCGAAAATTTTTCATTTTCCCCTTCGGTCTCCGCTCCTCGTTTTCTCGATTTATCAAACTTTCTTTATCTAGCTTCAGCTATAAGTTGTTAATATATTGTATAGTCCGTTGTCACCATGGTTTTAGTTCAAGATTTGTTACACCCAACCGCTGCTTCTGAATCCAGGCAACACAAGTTGAAGACCTTGGTCCAATCGCCTAGATCGTTTTTCATGGACGTTAAGTGCCAGGGCTGTTTGAACATCACCACTGTTTTCTCGCATGCCCAAACCGCTGTCACCTGTGACAACTGCTCCACTGTCTTGTGCACACCAACGGGAGGTAAAGCCAAGTTGACTGAAGGATCTTCTTTCAGAAGAAAGTAGGATGGAAACGTAGGTCTGACTGGTTCTAGATAAGATCTACAGACCATTGTATTATCCTAGCATATCCATTCACGCACGGAACCGAGTCGGTTCTTTAATGACAGCATTCTTTTTATCCTTCATTCAGTTTATTTATCATCGGTTATCACATACACTATCCTGAACATCTAATGTGTTAGATCATATTGGTTCCCCATTATATGTTAGTTATTTGGAAAAGTCCGGTTATTGACGTTTTTTTAATATAAGATTACAGAAAATGAGCAATTGCGTAGAGTAGTAAGTATAGGGAGTCTTTATCGATAGATCATTATTGAAACAAATAATATCAAATTTTTTTAGCCGACTAGTATATGGCCCTTTGAGACTGGAGGGACTCCAGGAAGATGTGACACACTTTGGAACATGACACTATACGGAGAAGAGACAAAGTTGTCAAAAAGAATATTCAGCGATGGTACTATATTTTCTGCTGATCAGTAACATTATTTTATATTATCCTACTTTCCTTGTCTACCAATCTACCATCATGTTACAAGCTTCTATTTTTTACTATGTACACCTATTTACATCTTTATACAGTTCGTCAATCATCACTTCCCATCAAAGCTACGAGAATCAACGTCATAGTTGGCCCTACGTCCCTTAGCCTGGTACTTTTTGGAATTCTCCAATTCAGTTGCAATTGAGTCAGTCATCAGAAAGATGTCGTCCATGAAGTCGTCTTCCGATGCACTAGTCTTTTTCTTCCATTGCCTCTTTCTCTGTTCCTTTAGGAAAGTCTTCTTCTGAGTTTTGGAAAGAACATCTAACTTGTCTCGAATTTTGTCTGTGAGCAGATTCTTGATGACAACGCTTTTCTTTCCAAGAGCCCAAGTGTCTCCACGGTCCACTTTTCTAGCATCATGATACTCTTGCTTGCCAACACTCTTGGGAATTTGCCAGACTTCAATGTTACCAGCAGCAGAACAAACGGTTAACTTGACGTTCTTCTTGATTTTGGCTGGCTGCTGGATGATTCTGGCCCAGTTGTTAACATCCAACGAGTTTTGCACATCGTAGTTGTTATAGAGTCGATCCGATTCTATCTTCTTAATCGAATCAACATCGTTCAAACTTCGCTGAGCAATAAGGTAAGAGTATGAACCGTTTTCTGTATTGACACCGCCGGGTCGACCTGATCCTTCTAGACTCTGTAGCGTCTTCTTGGATAACCGATCCAACCCAAACCCGTCTTCACTACTCTTGTTCCAAGCAGTAGCCAACCTACGTCCTTTCTTCAACTCCATAGTGTATTTCGGACGTTGCACCACTTTGTTGAACGAACAGAAATCAAGTCTATGGTTGTGGTTGGGAATCTTGTAGTATTTGGGATCTCCAATCTGTAATGGGCACTTTCTGTGATGTGGGCATGGAGCAAGAATGCTGATATGGTAGTCTACACTTTCAGAACCCAATTCTGAACCACTGCCAGAAACGACAGATTCATGGTTCACAGGCAAGAGCTCAAACTCGTCATTATCTTCAAATTCAAACTTAAGTTCCTCTTCATTGGGTTCACCGTACTTTTCATTCAATTCTTTTTCAAATTCAGAAGCAACTTGATCTTCAACTTCATCTTCTAAACGGTTCAACTTGGACACTTCTTCACGATCTTCAAGTTCATAATGTTCCAAGAGCTTCTGCTCAAATTGAATATCATCTTCAGAAATAATCTGGTCTTCCTTTCTCAATCTTTGTGGTTTTATGCTAGATCCCTTGATGTATGGACGAGGAATCTTACCCACTTCGTTGGCATACGACTCTGGTCGGATCATGATCTGTCTTGCTCTGACGATAGTCTCAAATCCCACAGCATTGCCTCTTTCAACCAATACCAAATGCCCTCCGGGCTTCAACAATCGCAAAATCATATACATGTTGTCATCGATATCCTTGGGGAACTTGAACTCTCTAGTCAAAAGAGAGTGGTTGACCATAATCAAGTCATACGACTTCGATACAGGTAATGAATCTCTCAATCTCGTCCGTAACTGAATAGCTGAAGTATCGATAGCTCCAACATAATCTTGATCTTCCTCTTGATTTACATTCTGTTCGCTTGCTTCAGCTTCGTTGAATAATACCGCTTCATCTTCGAATTCTTCTATAATTGCGTCGTCTTTTACAAGTTCGCTTTCACCAGCTTCTACTTCAAAGTTTTCATTCAACTGGCGCGACAATATTATCTTGGCTCTTTTTTTCATTTGGTGGTTGTTTCTTCCAATAACATATGCCTCCTTTTCAAGGGGAACCCAATCTGGGCCCATGATCTCATTCAAAGCAACGATTCCAGTAGCAGGACCATATCCAATGTCTAAAATTCGCTGCGGGTTGAACTTCTCTTTACCTACTCTCTTTTGCAACTCCAATAGAACCTGTCTGCAATGAGAATAGTCCTGTAAGAAGAGGGCTGCTATATGGGCATCGCAATCTAAAGAGGTCTGCGGAGCCTTTTGAATTTGGTCTTTATTCAAGCTTTGATAGATTTGTGCGGCTCTTTCTCGCAACTTGTCAGGAATGTTAAGTCTGAGAATGTTATTATTTATTGCCTTTGCAATCTCATCTGGAAGTTGAGTAATTGACTTATCTACTCTACCTTCTAGAGTCAAATCATGGAGTCGTGCTTCCTCAGCATTTTCTCCTTTGATAAACGTTCCATCAGCATTACGAAACGGTGACAATTCTAAAGGAATGTCATTTTCCTCAACTTCGGCGAAAGTAGGACCCCTTTTCACAAACTTTTTACTGTCTTCTACAAGCTTATTGTCTTGTTTGAGAATTTCACTTCGCACAAGCTGGCCAAAAGTTTCGCTGTTTCTTCTTTCATCGAATGGTAGAATGACTCCAGATCTCTTCTCATCAGCAGTTTCACCCTTGAGAAACTCAAAAGTCGAAGAATCCCATGCTTGCACGGAATCTTTGCTCTTGTGATTATTTGAATGAGCTCTAGTGAGTTGCAACCAGAAGGGTACTTTAAAATTAGCGGGAGTCAAATTTCGTTGGAGCAAATGAACTCCCCTGCTGTGAACATATCTGCAGTTCAACATGTGCTAACCAAATATGGAAATCGAATAGAAAGAAGAACAACAAGATTAAACCAAAATGCAATCTAATTCTAACGGAAAAGTTGCAACCTACGAAAAAAATCAGTTAAAAGTTCTGGGATAATGTCGCTAGTTCATCTGCATTCGAAATCACACGACATATTTGTGCGTGTATTTAAAAATCGAAATGCGACATTATCTTTCAGATTCCTCGAATAGAACATCGACAATAATTCACACTATATAGATTCTGAAAAATCCAAATTTACACCTTTCTGGAAAAGCACCACAAACTTCCACAATGTTTACTAGGCAAGCATTTAGGGTAACAATACCAGTGATGGTATCTTCGGGGGTACTAATTTCGGCTTCTCCCGTGAAAAATGAATCAAAAAGACGATTCTATGAGGATGAGTCCGACGTAGTTCCAGTACCAGGAACAGTAACACCAGCTGCTGGAACTGAATTGGAAGCCCTCGGATCTAATCGCTTGATTGACGGCATTTCTGTACGTTCTCCAGAGACCGTTGAATCGGTTTTCAAGTTGGTCAGAGAAACTGCCCAGAACATATTAACTCAAGCAAACCACTACGTCAATAACGGATATACCAAATTCTACGAAACCGAAAGGCACGTGACTTCTACTGTTGGAGAATTGCATGCAAAGTCTGAAGACTTATTGCCTAATTCTATATACGTGGTAATTGCCACGTTATCGGCCAACATTGCTGCTCGTCAGCGTGGAATTTTAGCTAGAGCCACCTTCCCAATAGTGTTTGGTCTCACAGCTTTCAGATACTTCTTGCCACAAACTTTTGCGAACACTTCCGGGTTTGTGTGGAAGTTAGAGAAGCAGAACTTGCCTCAAATTGCCGAGCAACAGGAGTTTGTCTACAATAAAACGGGCGAGTTGGTTAACAAGATCGAAGAAACTTCTGAATCCAGTAAGAAGTCAATCGAGGATCTGATACACAGCTTGAAACAGTCCCTTGCCGATGTTACTGGTTTGAACATTAATGAAGAGGTGTCGAAGAAGTAAATTTGACATTATACAAATACGAATTCATACATGAAATAATGTAAAGAGAATAAGAACAATAATAATAGAGATTTGTAGAAAATTTATTTTCATTTTACCTTTTTGCAATCAAATCAGCTAATGGTAGCGCCGAGTGATAAGATAGCCGCTCCAAAATTTGCACCCAAGTAATTTATGTATTTGCCGACGACATACACCAACTGGATTATGGAGTAAGAACAACCGGGCAATTAATTAAGAATCCACACTAACGTCATTCTTAGAGAAGAAAATCTTCAAAATAACAAGTTATACTCAGCGTGGATTTTCTCTGAAGCCTCTCCCAGTGTGTGGAACTACCAGACAGCCAAAACAAGTTTCAGTATTCCAATTCGCAGTGGTATACTCAAGGGTCAACCCAGAGAAATGCAACGATTTTTTGACAGGTTTCATGTATTGACTGGGTTCAAGTTGGCTCCCAAAATAGCCAATTCTCCCATGTCAATTACCAATGGGGCCGAGAGCGATGAAGGTGGCAGGGGTGTTTTCAGTAATGCAGCTCTGGCTAGTCTGCTCCACAAAAAGATAGGCAATATAGTCAAGGCGACCCAGAAACTCAACACTCTCAAATCTGAGTTCGCTCTGGAAATTGTTACCTGGTCGAATAACTTCAATAATACTGAAATAATTGCTATGATCAAAGAGTTTAACAGTTTAATGTCAACACAATTGAATTCAGAAAATAACCATTTGGAAAAACTTGACAAGATCAAAATCAGTCTTGCACTGGTCAATGAGAGAGAAAAGAAACAAAAGGAACTTTTAAGTTCCAGATCCAGACAACTTAAGATCCTTAAGGACAATGAAACCAAACATGGCTTGAATGCCAACACCACGACTTTGGCCAGTGAGAGATTGGAAGAGATTAATGGAAACTTGGAAGTAGTTTCCAGACAGCTTATTCGTGCAATCGAGCACGATTTGAGAGACAGCTTTATTGAATATATTTGTTTGTTACAAATACATCTCAAGAAAGTTCAAGATGCCAGTGGGGACTGTGGAAAGTTTCTCCAAAACATGACTTTGTCCACAGATTTGCCTGGCTCGACTGTCAGACCTAGTGGGACCTCACAAACAACTAATAGAAGAAGTTCTCAAGTTACAGAAACCAGGGCCGGATCAGAATATCCTTCACCATCTGTTGTAAGCAACCCCAATCGAGTTAGAGAAAGGAATTTGAAATCGAAACTGGAGTACTCAATTACTATGGTCAATGCCGATGACAACTCCTTCACCAACTCCAATACCAATGGCAACTTCCATCACATCCACGAAAGAAATTTGCCTCAGAACCAGAACAACTTATCAGAAATTCAAGATTCCATTATAACTGAACCAATTCAATTTGGCACCCACAACGCCCCCACCAGAATCACCAATTTGGACATGAGAACCCAGGGCTATTCCAATGCCTATGGGCCTAGCGAGCATTGGGTATAATACAAGCAAAGATATAACTCCTCTATTATCTATGTACAAACTGAAATAGCATTATATATAAGAATTGAAAACTGTATCAGAACCAAAGGATAGTAAGCATTATTTTATTTAGATAATTGCGATCATTAGTTATCAAGTTAGTTCTTACTTGTAAGAAATTCTAGACTAGTTAACATTTCCATTGATCGTCTGAGGTAATTGTTACCAATATATTACCTAGATTATATTTTAGATTATTGTTGTTTGATATATTGCAGATTTACTGTCATTTAGTTGTCGTTATTACCATTCTTGAAGAACTTCTTTCCTACCTCATAAGAAGAAATCATGATGGCACACGAAGGAGCTACCTTCATAACCCTCGGTACAAAACCAGAATAAAGTGCACGCATTCCTTCCTTTTTGTATATATTCAACAAGAACATGAACATCGAAGCATCTTTCGATCTTCTCCCTGCCGAAGAGGCATCTACTTGGGTTATCTGCATTCTTGTTTTCCCTACATCGAAAGGATTGGTGAAAAATGCAGCTATGGATCCAGATAGCGATCCCGAAAGAAAACTGGTGGTGAACACTTTCCACTCTTCGTTATTCTGATTGCCGTCAAAATCAGCATGCATTAGCTTGGATATTCTATACTTCATTATTTCGTAACTGGACCAATATATCCCCGAGAATGGTACGTCTCTCCACAAAGTTATCTGCAATCCTGTGAAGAGTGTTCCTATACCTTTCTGTCTTACTACAGATAACAGGTCTCTCAAGAGATTGGACAAGATCTTGGGAGAAGCTTCACGATCTGTGGGAATCGACTGGAGTCTCGTTTTTATTAATTCTGCTGGGGCCACAAACGTTGCAGCCATGATTCTAGCAAAAGAGCCGCATACTAGAGGATTTAATGGATGACCTCCAATCGGTGAGTGGTCTCGTATATATTCATAGCCCGTGAAGTAAATGATATTGGAAGGAATCGCCATGAAAAGAGTGAGTGAAAGCCCTCTCCAGAGTGTGGCGATACCTTCATTTCTACTCACGGCCATAAATCCCTGAAAGGTGGAATTGATTCTGCTACAGTTTTCTGCTGATTTACAGTAATGCTTTGTCAACCAGAAAGGCTCAGTTTCTGACAATGCTGCCGAGGTAATTGACGAAGAAGCTGAACTCACGGACGATGATGTGGAAGAAGTTAATGTAGTCCTTGAGGTACTTTTGACTCCATCTAAAGTGTTCTTATTGGAAAAGCTTTCCGGAAAATGAGTCTGACAGCAAGGGTCTTTGGGCAATATTTCCTGTTGCTGAATTCTGATCCTAATAACATCAAAAGGTGTAACTACAAATGACGTTATAAGCGATCCCAGACAAGCAGAGATCATTCGTTGTGATATGGAGATGTTCTCTTCTGCCATAGTGCTAATACGGGCTTTGCCCTGGCTAGTGAAAGCAAAAGCTCGCGATACTGCTGGCAGATCACCCACTCCGTAGCTGAGATCGTTCTCTTCTATGGCAGCTGCCATCTCAGAAGACATCGACATTGTATTTGTATCTATAAAGGTAACCCCGGTCGATTACTGGAGAAAATTAGAATCTCCAAAAAGTTTCAGTCATTGCCAAAAAAATCGCTATATGTTAGATGCTGCTGTCTGCAGGCCCAGTATTCGGGTACATACCTCCATATCCGAGCGCGGATTTCATATGGCTAACATTAGCGAGAGATATAGTGGAGTAGGAAGAGTAAGATAAAATAAGCGAAGATGCTGAAAGATTGATCTTCTATATGAGATCAGAAAAGAAACAGAAACGATCGCTCCAGTAAGAATGGCCATAAGTATCAATTAGTGAGTAGCAGATATAATCTCTGTGGCGCAAATGTGCTTAATCTTGTGTATCACGTGTAGAATGGATGCAAAATTATTATTTTTATCTATTACTATACAAATTCGTACACTTTTGTTGCATCAATACTCAGAAAGTTTCGCTTATATCATGATCATTTTTAATTCCTACAAATATTAGTGAGATGAATTTATTTTTCTCTTCTGAGTTGTCCATCAATACTCGACAACTGTATCACTACAGGTATAAACATTAATATGACCATCCTGATTGTAGTTCGTAGCCATTGTCATTCTGTGCGGGTGGAATGTCGTTGTAGACAAGTAGCTTGAAGTACGGTTGGTCAAGTATGTCTCCTGTGGATTTCTCAACGTCGAGATGAGGTCTCCTGAAGTACTCCAAAGATTGACAACTTTAGAGCCCGTAGTGATGATAGGAGCATGTTCGTGTGTATCTATACAACGCATTGATTTCTCTGAAGCGTTGAATGTCAACACCGGTTCGTCCAATCGTATATCCCAGAGATTAACATATCCATCCGCTGAACCACTGACGAGTTCTCTGAATCCACCTCTCTGCATATGAACATTTCTGATGGATCCCGAACCGATTGATCTGATCGGAGAGTTGTTGCCGTTGACATTTCCACCTCTCGTGCCCCTCCAGGTCTTCACCATGGATTCACGTGAGTCCAATCTCCTGTCGTACACTCTCAAACTGCCATCGTCAAATCCAGCTATAAATATATTACCTGCAACTTGATCTGAAGTCAATGAGGTGATTGAAGAAGAGGATCTAGCTGGAATGTCCACCAAACACAATTCTCTAGGTGCATCCCAGACTCGGATGATCTTGACATCACCACTTACAAGTAATGACCCTCTGGACTGCTGCCATTCTGAAATCAATCCAGAACTCTTCGATGTCAACAAAAGATCTGTCAAGGCTCTCCATGAAGCCACCAACTCGATTTTTGTGTCGTTAGCTTCGATTTCACTATCATCTTCATAATTGTGGAAGTTCTTGTAAATCTTGATAACACCATCAGACGAACCAGTAAGCAACAACGGAAGGTCGTCTTCATTCAAAAACTTCATATCTGTAATCTTGGTACCAAATGGATTGCCATTGGAGAACTTCTTAACGATTTTATTCTCCTCCCAATCCCAAACGGACACATTATCCTTTTCGTCACTAGCCACCAAGATTTTTTCAAACTGTGTGAACTTGATGAACTTGGGCTGCGACTTGTTATTCAAAGTTTTTACATTTCTGTTCCAATCACCTCTAACTGCCAATTCCTTTTGCGGTTGAGTTTCTTGGATTATGGATTCGTTTCTATTACGTCTCCATAACCGTTTAACGTATTCTTTTGAACCTGGCTCGTCAATTTCATTCTTAGACATCTGCGGCTCTTGGAAGTATTCGCAGCTATACTCAAAGAATCCTGACTCCAAAGGTAATTCTGGAACCTGAGACAAATCTCTTGCTCTATATAATGGGGTTTTGGGACGGTATTCGTTGCCGTAGTTGGTTTGTACTGGTCCAGAATTAAGAATTCTCGAGAAATTCTTAATATCTGTCTCCTCGTTCATCTGGAAAGACTTGAAGAGATTGTTCAACGAAAAGTTCCTGAGTCTTGAAGAAATGGATTCTGTATCTGAGCCACTGTCATCATACATCAGGCTACGGTTCGTATTATTAGCAGACACTGATCTGGTCGTGATAGATGAGCCGTTAATGGTCAACATGTTTGATTTTCTGTTGACCATAGATGCGCTAGACACCTGTCTGTTGTGGCCCAATTGACGATTTACTATAGGTTTCGATGGCTTGAAACTGTCACTGATGTTAATTGTTGACTTGTTTAACAAATAATCTTGCATATCCTTGACCAATGGACCCAACTCGCTTTCGTTTAACTTGACCATAACTGAGTCTATCAAAGTTTCTGCCAATTGCTTGACTTCAAGATGTGGATCTTCTGAAAGTATCAAGAGCGATTTCCAGATCGTACTGAAAATAGAACCATAAGCTGGCGATCTCTTTCTGAAATCGTTCAAGTAGTTGGAGTTATCTATCAAGACGATTTCTTCTTCCAACTGGTTAAAAGCGACTACCAAAAAGAACTTGATATAAATAGTGACAAAACGGTTGATGAAAAACACAATTTCCTTTCTAACCATTGACGAGCCATCTCCAAGCAAACTCAAGATTGTGTTAGCCAAATTGAGATCCTGTTGTCTCGCTTCATCCTTCTTCAAGTCCATTGAAGAGTTCTGCTGTGGAATAGGAGGCTGACCAGTCGTATGGTCGCTGAGGAAATTAGTAATGGCTACAATAATAGAAGTTCTAACTTCTGGAATAGGATCATTGATTAATGAAAGAAGCTTGTTCAAGTAACCATCCTTGTATATGATCCATTTCCCATCAGGGTACTTATTCCAGAGTTGCGACAATAACAAACTACACCATTGACGCAAGAGCGGGTTTTCACTCGTCTGAATGAATTTCAAACAGTTGTTGATGATTTCGATAGAAAAACACAACCTCTGCCCGTTCTTAAAGTCTTTGATGAATAATGTCAAAATGAAGGCACTCATAGCCTTGTGATCGTCGTTAATAAGAATACTACCAGTGTTTCCACCAGCACTGCTGAAGCTCCCAGGCGCTCCAGGAGCTCCGATGGGATTCATTGGATTGGAGTTCAAGATGAGATAGAAGTAATTATACCCCTTATCTTTGCACAACTCTTGCTGTGTGCTTTTGTAATCTATAGCCATTATTCTGGCCCAGATGAAGATCAAAACGGGTTTTAATTCCTGCGCTGGACTCTGTAGTAACTTCAATACATACGGAAAGATACCGATAGAAAGAGACAAATACACAGCCCACGGACCTAAGTCTAAGAATTTGGAAAGAAGGATGAGAGCACGAAGTCTATGAACCTGTGACAATAGAACCTGTAACACTATTGGTAACTGTTCAGGAGGTTCTTTTGTAGAGGGACCTGCGTATTTGAGCCAAATTTCAAAGGCTGTGAGCTGTTGCTCAAAAAAGGTAGAATGCTGATAGTTGGTTAAGTTTTGACCAGTCGTCGAAGCACCTGTTGGAGCAGGAACAGCAACGGTTCCGGATACTGTTGAATATGAAGGAGCGTTTCCATTTCCATTTCCGTTAGCTACGACTGTGCCATTGGAAGTAGGTTGTGGCGCAGAATGAGAGTTGGCAACTGATGGTACTGGGAAAGTAGTGGCAGTACTAGTAGTAGATGTAGGATCAAGATTGTGGTTCTTGATTAATTGTGCCAACACCTGGTCTATAGCCAAGTCCCATGAATCCCACATAGGATGAAAACGTACTAAGTCTGGCAATGGTGGATCGCTAATAGGGTTACAGTTTAAATGAGGCATGATACGTTTGGCTAGCAAGAAGTTTCTAAAAAGTGCTGCCACCATCAAATCCTGTCTGAAAAGTCGTTTGAAGATTGGTCTGGAAAGCGAAGTCCAGGCTATAGTATCCGTGATAGCAGTGAAGATCCAGTTCAACTCACCTAATGGTGTTCTTCTATCTGTGAGTTTACCAGGAATGATTACATTACCTACAGAATTCTTGGGCAACAACGAGTAGTAGTTCTTCCTAAGTGGACTCTGCATGATAAACCACTTTATGCTGATGTCTATGGGACATGTGAGACAACAAGTGAACAAGTCTGCTGGGAGGTCCGGACTCATAGGAAGAAGTTCGTTACTCTTACAAGCAGCCATCTGGATACAGTCCAAATAGGCTGAAGTCGGTGAAGGAGCACTGGTATCGTGATTTCCTTCGTTGCCGTCGTCTATTCTCTTCTGAACAAACTTCTTGAAGTTGTGCACAATGTTGCCAGCACTGTTACAATCGTAAACAAAGATCACTGGAGCACCGAGCCACGTCTGCAAATCATAGAGAGAAATTGGTATATACTGGGTATAACCTCGGTTGAATACCCAGATCTCTCCACTCGCTGTTGGTTGAGGAACACCATGCCCATTGTAGTGGAAAAGGATACGTTCATCTTTCGCATTTCTACGAAGGGTATTGCAGAACCGTTTGACGTCTTCTACACACGGATCAAGTGACTGCTTGTATCGCGTTCTCAACGAAAGTGTTTCGTATTGTGATTGGAGATTTTTTCCTATGTTTTCTATCGCTTTTTTTGTATCAGGAAACGAAGATGGATCACACCATGACTCTAGTTTAGCACACGGATATGTCTTCATGATATCTGGAGGATCAACACCGAGATTCAAACAGAGCACTAAAACGGCACTAATAGTTTTCTGCCTTTCCTTCATCACTTTCCAGTCAGTTATCGGTTGGAAATTTTTATAGTATTTTGCCAACTGCTTCATCTCAGCTGTGATCGGATTTCCATTCGTATTCTGTCTCTTGTCATCAAAGTAGATATAGAACGTATTGGCCAACAAGTTGAGAAAGTTTTCCAGACTGTAGTCCTCGTCGAATCCGTGTCGCATTTTATCGTTAAGCTGTTGTAGCGGTCGGGGACCATAGTATACCATTTGCTGTGAAGCCATGGCGGATTATGAATTCACTAGTTAGGATATCAATTCCAAGGAATGGAAATAAAAACGGTACGGATAACCGGCTATTAATTTAGAGTATATGTCAAGTAATGTAATATATGCCAATGTTGCTGTCAATATTGATCTCTTTTTGTATATTGTATGCTGATTAGATATTGAAAAATTGGAGATTTATCTCGTACATATTGTCAGACATCTAAATTGGGTCATGTGATCACGTGACAGCACGATCCATTCCGATGGAAGGTAGAGACTGTTAGAGGGACTGGAAAAATGGAGGTCATGACAGTGAGAGGTTATAGATAGCAAAGAAATTGAACAAATAACGGAATTTTAAAGGAAATTGAACAGCTCGTAGCTAGTTTCAGGTAAGTCGAAATTGGTTTATGGATTCAAGAAACTCACGTGACCTGAAGATTTAAACGATGAAACACAATGGACCAGAGTAGGCAACATAATGGTATGATAGGAAATATTCCCTTCGCAGATTCTCTTGACAGTTAGATCCTAATCCAGACAACAGATAATTAATAGGTCCATCGCTGAAATTGCTGGTTACACCAAATATAATGTAGCGCTACCATACAACGATATCATAAGAATTGGTTATGGTTATTCTAGATAAGATGAGTTGGTGGAGTGGAACGCAGTTTATTGAGCAACTTCGAGTGTATTTAGTTGACAATTCCTGTCGTGTATTTGTTTTCGGATAAATAGTAATTAGTTTTTTTAGTCTATATGATAAGAAAAGGTGCTAGTTCAAGCGAGACGTCAAGCTGGTAAGATAAAGTAAAGAAGGAAGTATATAGAAGGTAACTTAATAATGACACAAAAGGATTATGAAATAAGCAATTGTAAATATCTCTACTACTACCTTGGTTCTTCTGTATGCTTGTCAATTTCGATAATTTATCTACTCGAATAACTACTTGAAACTTAACTATGGCTCCTGCAGCCCCACATCCGCAATAGATAAGAACCCCAGAATTGCCATCCACGACCGAATGATTGTGGATCTCCTTAGAGAAATCAGTTCGATTTTCGAGTTTAAGTCTTGTTTCCTTCTTGTTCATTATACTGTCGATAGTTTCTGCTCATCTCTGTTGCAATTATCGTATACTACTTCAAATACCTACTGGACCACGTTTCATCCTATCTACCGTACTGTAACTGCTTTTCTCTTATCTTATCGCCTGATCAGGAGTTGCCCCCGTCTTTTTATTACTGATTTCACCACTCCACTTGTTGTGAAAGACGCGTTACAGTCGCTTCAACCACTACTGCTAGTGCTATTGCTACTTCTACAGCTACTTATTGAATTACTAATAGCACTACTATTGATACTGATACTAGTTCCGGTACTTTTACTACTAAACCAACTGGAGTCACTTGTCTTACTAATATACTGATAACCTTCTTGTATCACTTATAGTATCATTATATTATCATACTCACTAGTATTATAGACCATATTACTACGGTTTCAATCTAATCTTCTATGGTCAACATGTTGCTCTCCAACGATAGGGTCATATCTCTTACCCCGGGATCAGAAACTCTTGTCAGAAGAGCTTCCGAAAGAAACGAAGACCGCATTCCCAAACTAAACAACCTCTACTTCAAGAACAGCCATTTGTCGAAGACTCATGCTGCCATCAAGAATATTGACGGCTCTTTCTACATCAAAGACTTGGGTTCGACTTTCGGCTCAGTACTTAACGACAATTTCATTGTTAATGATGCTTTCTTCAGACTTTCCAACGGTGACAAGGTCGGATTTGTGATCTCGAAGCCCTCAGCTACGATTTCGCTGGTATTGAAGAAATACAGGACCAAGAAGTTAATTCCATTATCTGAGTTCTCTTCACCAACGGTTGCTCTTAAGTTCGAAGTCAGGATCAGTGCCGTCAGTATTCGGTTTATTCCTGAAAAGGGTGAGAAGTTTGAAAATGAAGAAAACGAACTTGAAAAGGGAGAAGCTTCAAAAACTGAAACGACAACCGAATCTACAATTCCTACTTCTACTTCTGGAACTTCGTCTTCTCCAGCTATTGCTATTTCTGCTTCTTCTACTCCTGGTCCTGTAGAAAGAGAAGTTGAATTTGTCGCAGTGGAAGATGAAGAAGGGCTGAAAGTTGTAGAAGAAGATGACGAAGACTATGATGAAGACGATTTGTACTATTCTCACTGTTGCCCTGGAAGCCTGGGAGTCATCCAAAGCTATTATCATCCAGATGATTCTTTCAGCAAGACTCAAGAAATTGATTTCTCTGACGAGGATGAAAACAACGCATACGACACTCTTCTTGGAGAAATCAATAGCAGAAGAAAGTTTGACTCTGATGAAGAAGAGGAAGAAGATGACGTGGAAGACGAAGTAGAAGATGATGAAGATGATGACGAAGACGCTGAAGATCTGCTTATAATCGAAATCAGTGAAGATAGTCTTAGTTCTTCTGAAATCTCAGAAGAAGAAGCTCAAGAAGAAGCAGATGAAGATGAAGATGTTGAAGATGTTGAAGATGAGGAAGATGATGAAGTAGATTATGATGAAGAAGAAGATGAAGAAGATGATGAAGAAGAAGGCGAAGAAGCTGAAGTTGATGAAAAGGTCTATGTATGCGATTGTAGTGATTTGTTTTCTGAGAGTTACAACTCCGATAGTGATGTCCTTTTGAGCAAACAAATTTACATTGAAGATGACGACTCCGAAGTGGAGGGCGACTACCTTGAGGACAACTCTACAGAATACTGTTCGTCAGATGTAGAAGCTGAATTAGTAAAGTCTAGAGATATTTCAGTACAGAAACAACAATTCCGTGGCTGTATTGGTTGTGTTCCCCCATCATTAAATCGTTATGCTTGTGAAGAATTTGCTTGTGGAAGTGGAAAGAAGAGAACATTTGAAGAGATGTCAACTCCAGAAGGGGACGACATGGAAGAAGAAGAAGACAAGCCAGTCAAGAAAGCTAAGCAATCCAGTCCATTAAAGACGATTCTCAAGGAAGTTGCAAAGGCGTCGTTGTATGTGTTGGCTACTATGACTGCTCTTGGTATATATGGAAGTACCATCGTTGATCCAGAGTAAACTTCGAAGCTTGTCATTACATTTTTGTTATTCTGATGCTCATTTATTTATATTGTGATACCCGTATCTACTATTATTATTACTATTGTTGCTGTTGCTTTCCGGTGGCCGTGTCGGGGATTGTCTTGGTTGGTTTTATCTGGGTCTTTTTATCCTTCTCTATTTTAATCATTTTTGTTCTTTACTTGGTTGTTCTTATGTTGTTGCAGACAGTGTATCACTGTTTCAGTGTGTCATTGTCTACTTCATCTGTTATGTTGTTTAATGTTATCTATTGCTTACACTATTAAAACAAATTTCGTAAACATCCGAATCAAGATATCAACCTCTTACAAGTCTTGTTCTATTCTTTCCAAGTCCTTTCTCCAACTCGTCTTCCTATTTCCAGTATTAATTCTTTTTCTTATAGTTCCTCTTCTTCTTATCTGCCTGCAGTTGAGCAGAGCCTGGGACAACTTTTCCAGAAACGTTAGGATGCTGTTGTTGATTAAAACGAGCACCATTTGATTGAGTAGCAGCTGCAGCAGCTTGCATCTGCTTCTCTTGCATTTGCTTTTGCTTCTGTTGTCTCTGCTGTTGGATGAGATGGAATTGACGCAAACGCTGGAAGTAGAGAGGAAACTTCTGCATCAACTGTTGTTGAATAGTCTTAGCTTGTTGCTGAGCTTGTTGTTGTTGTTGTGGTGTCAATTGCTGTCTATTTGGTGCTACTCCAGTGTTTCCCATCACAGCAAAAGTGTTCATTCTCTGCTGCAATTGTTTAAACACTTGTTGCTCTTCAGGAGTCAAAGAATTTTGGAAAATCTGTTGCTGTTGTTGTTGTAAAAGAGTAGGCTGTTGTCCACTTCCAGATGAAGCACTTCCACTAGTTTGATTCGAACTTTGCTGTGAAGTCTGCAGACTTCCTACTGCTGGAGCTGAAGTCTGTTGAACAGTTCGTTGCTGTTGCTGTTGTTGCTGCTGTTGCTGTTGTTGCTGTAACTGCTGTTGTTGCTGTTGTTGTACTTGTTGTTGTAATTGCTGTTGCTGAGCACCTGCGGCAGTTCCGTTTCTTATTGGTAGCTGAGAAACAGGTATTTTGTTCTGTTGTGGATTTGCAAGACCTCCTCCATTACTACTATTACTATTGCTAGTATAGTTGTTGCCAAACTGTTGCTGCATTAGTTGAGGTATTTGAGGATTTACAGGTTCCTTCTTCAACTTCTTCTGTTGTGGCTCGATCTGTTGAGAAGTTGACGACTGATGCAGTTGTTGGCTCAGCTGCTGGAGTTGCTGTTGACGTTGTATTTCTATTTCTGCCAATTTTCGCTTATCGTTTGGAGTCTGGTTAACGGAATTGAGTACTGAATTTCCGTCATTTTGAATAGCTTGAGTCTGAGCTTGTAGTTTGGCCTCTTGCAGAGCTCTTTCTGCTTCTCTCTTCTTTCTGATTTCTTCGATGAGTCTCAATCTCATGAATTGACCAGTATTTCTCGTAGTAGATTGCGCAGGTGCAACAGCTGGAGCTGCTGGAATGGCTGTAGCAGGCTTTTCACCTTTCTTAGTCTTCGAGTCAGGACCAGAAGTACCTTCCTTACTCGCTGATTTAGGTGGATTAGCTGGAGTAGTAGTATTTGTGGTAGCTGCTGCTGCAGCCAAGGCTGAAGGACCCACGATTATCAATTTCTTATCTTGAGATTCGTCTGTTCTCTTGTACTTGCTAGATAGGAGCAACATAATTTCTTCATATTCGGACGTCTTATGAAGTATCATTTCGTCCTGGTGGATCTTCCTTGCCTTATGTTCCACGGCTTCCCGATGCAGATGAATAAGCTTATAATCTTGAATTGTATCATCCCATACCTTCTTGGGGTATTCAGGATCTGGGCGTAGATAATCGTCACATAGATAAGGATTTAAAGGTACAGATAGATCCAACTTCCGGTTGGTTAATGTAAGAATCTCCGACTCCATCTGAAGGGACAAAGAATCGGTGAATTTGGTCAACGCTGAATCTGTGTGGTACAATAAATCGTAGTAAAGAGAAAGCTGGGTAGGACGAAGTAGAGTTCTATATGTTTTAGGTTTAGGCATTGTGGAAGTAGATGAAGAATTACCAGAAGCTGTAGTAGGTGCAGATCCAGAAGCCGAGGCTGTCGCTGTGGCGCTTGTTGTTGCTGAAGCTGTACTGGAATTATTAGCCACAGCATTATCAGTAGAACCATTGGCTACGGGTTCTTTTTTCACTTCTTTGTATTTTCCACTTGAACCAGGCTTTGTCACTGCTGCTGTCGAAACCATGTTTCTATGATCAAACACTTGGAGAATTAAGCAGCCATCATACGACTTGATGGAGAAGTCCTTGAGCAACTCACTCATTTCTACGGGAATCTCCTCTTTCATCACATGGTGCAAGAAGTCCTTGATCATGGGTGAGTTCTTGGGTATTATGTTTGAATCCAGCGAATTGTTGAAGCGGTAGTGGGTCTCAAAGATGTGAAGTGTGACAGAAGCTGGATACTTCGCGTACTTCCGGAGGATGTCTGCCGACAGAGTGGCAAATTGGTAGTTCTGAATGTTGGCTCTTGGCCTAGATTGTGGCTGTTGCTTTTGCTGTTGTTGCTGGACAAGCGTCTGTCTTAGCTGTTGTCTCTGGAGCTGGGCAGGACTGAGCTGGTGCAGTGGTGGTCGCTGGGGCGAAACCGCTGTTCCGTTGTTCATTGTATAGCTTAGAGCCGTTTAGGAGATGAAATCTGTGAAAAATTGTCTTCCTTGTGCAAAAATTGCTGAAGATTTGACAGAATTGGGTAAATAATGAATCTGGACGGAAACTGGAAAGAAAATTAATGCCCAAGCGAAAAAGGGTAGAAATTCACTTTCAAAATTTAAAAAATTAAGATGAAAAGAGCCGCTATTTGTGATGCTTATGCGAAATATCAGAATCTTAGGCTCCAAATGAGGTATATGGCACAAATGGAGACAGAGAATTGATAATGATTAATTTCAAAGATATTATCAACTTTTGTTCTAGGATTGATCGGTCACGTGAGAATGACATTTTGATGGAAGATATGCAGGATCTTCCTTCCTTGGAATATATCGCCATATTTCACCA